>CAJHZI010000214.1:0-280000 GCA_905160935.1 Enchytraeus crypticus | reverse complement strand
TTGAGAGAAATAATTTAATATTTATTTATTTTATATTTAATTTACATTAAATATAAGATTCAACCTTTCCATATCTATTTGGAATAGGTTATTCCCAAAATTAATCAGCTGCCTAAGCCAGCGTTGCAACTCAGTAAACATGACTTACACGAATGTAAACTTTAATTACAGTCTGCACGAAATGCTTTCTTATTATGATATTTATAAGATGAAGTCATCAATCTAAACTGCAGAAAAAGATAAAAGCACCTTTTCACTCACTCAATTACGGACTCACTCGAACTCACAAACTTACTAACTCCTAACTCACTCACCCACTACTCGCTCACTTACGCACTCGCTCTCCAAATCACTCTAACATTAGTCAGTTAGTATTTAAGATTGGATTGGAATTAAATTATATATTTTAATCCATTAGCTTGGTTATTCCCAAGTTAGAGGCTACATTAAGGTGTGGACAAGGCATTGCCATTTGTGAAAGAATTAACTCGCTAATGGATGGTGTGCTCTTTATGGAGCGTAAAAAGCAGCATGTCAGTAGGAATATGTACCTTGGACCTGCCGCTTGGCAGAGAACTAGAGAGAGATTAAGTCGATTAACTCATTTTCACGTGATGATGCAAACGAAGAAGACTATTCTGTTGTTAAAGGAACGGTTTACTTTCATTGAAGGATATTCCCTAGTATAATAACTAAACTAACAGTGTAGTTCGGCGAATTATACTTCTGAAAGAGATCTTCCATTGTTTCCCCCACACGATCGGTTATCAGAATTATCACTCGATTGCACATTGATCCATCTCTCGCCTCCTCCATCTGAAAATATTTAAATATTTAAATAAAATATCTGTAAACAGGCGTAGTTGATAAACTATTTAAGATATGTTTAATATCTTTGTCCTGTTCAGTACCAATATAATGAAATTTGACAACTTGCAATGATATATATAGTCCTTAATAGCACTTAATTCGAATTGGCACTAATATTTAAGATTCTTTTCGTGTTAATTTTGAGACGCCATTCCATGCTTCGATATATAACGTACAGTCTTGGTTGATACTAGTTACTTTCCTAATCTCATAAATACCAGCTATTTGAATTATTACTATTACACGATTAGATAAAATATGTTAATAAACTATGATCTTTAAGAATTAATACACCAAAAATCTATTAGATTTGAATATTTAATGGCTAAGGCTAAGGATTAGTTTAACGCCAATGTCGTGTCTCAAAATTAAGCCGACGACAGAGAGAGCACTGTATTTGAACCTTCTAATATTAACTTTCATTTTGATCACCGGACTGGCTATTTTTAGGACCTTACTTCTCCTCAGCACATTACTTTTGCTGATTGGGCTGGGTGAGTTTATCAGTAGTAATGTGTGCTGTGGGGATGTCCCTGACATCATCCCTGGATGAGGAAACGGACGTTAAATATTTATTATTATTATTATTGTTCTACTTATTTATCCACAGTCGGCTAACTAACATGATTGCTTAGAGCACCTTTGAAATGGATGCTTACAGAACAATTTTTCTCGATAATTCAAATGTACAACAATGTGAAACAGGTGAAATGAAACAGGTGAAGGTGAAGTGAAACAAAAACAGGTGAAATGAAACAGACGAAGTGAAACAGGCGAAGTGAACAGGTGAAATGAAACAGATGAAAAGTAATAGGTTAAGTGAAAGACGTGAAGTGAAACAACTCAAGTTATTTGTTGAAACTGTTGCATGTCAGTAGAGGGAAAGTAGGCTACGAATACGAATCATCATAAACAACATTCTTTAATGGGTCGGTCAAAAAGTGTCAACAAGTACCATTTCGAAAGACTAAGGTCTGTGAACAATGGCTGGACAATATACCTACTACTAATCGCATATAATACTCCTAATGAAAGATAGGATAAAATCGGAGAGATTATGTGAAGTTGTTTACACTGGAAAATTGCAACTAATTACGTATATTATAAGCTATTGGATTCGATAACGCTGTGTCGATAGTTTTAGGACATATTTTGTTCAACTCCAAAGGTATGCTAGAATAGCTTATCATCGGCATATGAAATTATTCGATAAGGTAGATAGCGCGAAGCATTGGTAGCCTAGTGGCATAATGCTTGGATAGGTCTAATCTCTTAACTGTGTTATCAATTCTTGATCTTATAAGTGCAGGTTTAGATGTTGCCCAGATAATTTTAATTAGATCGGCTTCGATCCATAAACCCTATTTTCAGTTTGATAAACTTGATCATCGCATCCGTAAATTTTACTATAAATAAATATATTAAATATAATTACTAATAAAATTAAACAACACAAATTGGAAAGTAATTAAACCATTTATAAAGTATAACAAATAAACTTGAACTCCCCTTTATATACATGGAGACTGATTTTATAATCAAACTACTAGACTATACTGACATACCCGATTATGCAGGCGAAAAGCTACTTCTACCGCTATGTCAAGAAAACTCTCACCACTTGGTTTTACTGAATCAAGCGCTTTCAACATCCTCTGTTAAGTTTAGGAGATAATATGAACATTTAAATAACAGAAAATAGTCTTTCTTTTTTATACCTTTTATTAAATTAGTATTAATTACTTTATTTCAATTGTAATTGTTGCAGTAGTCTTCATGAACGAAAAATAAGTATGAAACTGGCATATCTGTGTGCAACATGCCAATATTGTATAATCACCAGACTGATCTCCTGTAAATACATGCAGCATTAATTTTATTTATTGAGAAACCTGCGTTAATTCATAATTATGTATTTGAGTTCTGGTTGCCATTCATTAATGAGATCTTATTGGCTAAGACTGACATTCTGCAGATTAGCAACTAAAAGATACAACCGATCCCGTCACTGAACTGAAAAGAAAATGAAGTACTATACATAAATATAAGTATAATTATATTATATTTAAATCATCATCATCTTCCCTTAAATCCCAGTTTAACCAGGGTCGGTATATAAATAGACCTACTCCAGTCCTCCCTGTCCCACACCAGATCATCAGTCAATCCTCTATTTTTCATGTCCTTCTTAATTACCGCATCCCAAGTCAATTGTGGTCTACCTCTCTCTAGCTGAACATCCAGTTCGTACCTCCAAACTCTCTTTACTACATCCTCATCTGTCTTTCTCACAATATGCCCATACCATCTCAATCTCGACTGAGCCAACCTATCCCCTATTCCCTCAACATTCAAATTCATCCTCACATATTCATTTTCCATTCTGTCCTTCCTAGTTCTTCCACACATTAGACGCAACATTCTCATTTCTGCCATATGCAAACTCTGCAAATGTTCCCTTTTCAGTGCCCAACATTCCGAACCATACATCATTACTAGCCTTACCACAGAACTATAAAATTTGCCTATCAGTCTCAGTGGGATTCTCCTGTCACACAACACTCCACTAGCAGCCCTCCACTTTGCCCATCCAGCCTGAATCCTACTAGTAACCTCCTTTTCCAACTCCCCATTAGCCTCTGTTTTATTTAGCGTATGCGTTAATCCAGATTGTTGCTTCATTTGTAAGGCAACTTAGCGTAGACAGTCCACCCGGTAGGCAGGTTAGAGGGCACTCCTCAACGATATGTTTCATGTTTTGCGATTGGCCGCAGTCGCAAAGCGGTGAATCACAAATACCCTAGCGAAACTCACTTTCTCTGCATCTACCATGACCCGTACGGAAACGATTTAAATGGCACCAACTTCCTCTGCAGAGATTCATTCCTGGTAGCGCTTGAGACGGATCCTTATTATCCTCTACTACAGATCCCAAATACTTAAAATCTGTTACCTTCTTTAGCTCTACACCTTGACTTATTACTCTATCTCCGTTTATCATCTCACCCTTCCATCTACTCTCTAAATGCTCCGTTTTTTCCATATTCACCCTCAATCCTTTACTTTCCAGTGCCTCTCTCGCGTTTTCCAACATCTCGCTTACTTTCTCCACAGTGTCTCCTATCACCAGATCATCTGCAAATAGTATGCACCATGGGGCCTCCTTAATAACTCCCTTAAGCAACTCATCCATAATCAATATAAACAAATATGGACTTAGGGCTGATCCTTGATGTACCCCGATCTTCACATCAAAACTCTCACATTGTCCACTTTCCACTCTCACACTAGTCTTCACCCTGCTTTACATATATTTGATTAACTCAACATACCTCCTGTTCACTTTCCTCTTCTTCAAAACTTCCCACACCAGTTCTCTCGGAACCCTATTATAGGCCTTTTCGAGATCCATAAATACCATCTGTATCTTCTTCCTCTCACTTCTTTTCTTCTCCATCAATTGTCTCAACATAAAGATCGGCTGTGTTGTCGACCTTCCAGGCATAAACCCAAACTGGTTGCCCTTAATGTTTGTTGAACCTCTCAACCTACTCTCCACTACTCTCTCCCATAGCATCATTGTATGGCTTAACAGCTTAATACGTCTATAATTCTTACATTCTTGGATGTCCCCTTTACCCATAAATACCGGCACTAAGCAACTCAACCTCCACTCTACTGGCATCCCGTCCCCCCATAACATCTTGTCAAACAAGCACCTCAACCACTCAAACGCTCCCAAACCTACTATCTTCCACACTTCCACCGAAATTCCATCCAACCCCACCGCTTTACCCTTATGCATTTTCTTTTATGCCCTCTCAACTTCTGCAACTGCAACATTCTGTACTTCCAAATCCTCAAATCCTTCGCTACCTACATCATATTCAAGTCCTTCATTAACCCCCTCATTTAACAAATTACAAAAATACTCTCCCCATCGTTCAACAATCTCTCCATCTTCTGTTAATACTTTCCCATTATTTCCCTTTATACATTTCACACTGCCCACATCCCGAATTTTCTTCTCCCTTTTCCTAGCTACTTGATAAATCTCCTTTTTGCCATCTTTGATATCTAATCTATGATGAAAATTATATTATATTTAAATATGATTAAATAATTATACCCAAATTTAATTAAAGCAAATGTTTACAAACCCATAATGCACAGTCAGATATTAGTCATATCATATTATATATATATTAAATATATATAATATTATATAATATATATATATATATTAGTCAGATACAGTGCATATTGTAGTGGAATATTCCTATCGCTGTATTCAGATTGACAGATTTCTATTCTTTTAGAAAAATGATTAGTTCTTGGCAGTCACTTCTCCGTGCAACTCATATTTAAAAATCTATTGACATTCAAAATTTACTGACATACTGTAAGAGAAAAATCTGCAATTGCTATTTCAGTGGCATAGTGTGTAATAAGGTCTAACAGTGTTTAATAGTGAGTGTAACCTTCTTGTTATCCCCATTGGCTTGTACCAGTGTGTCGTTGAAACAATCATCCACGTACCGAACGGCATCTGAAAACTGAACAAAACACGTTTGAAGACGACAACTCTTTCAGTGCGGAAGAGATTCTGGTGGGAAAGGAGCTTCGGGGAGGATTGGGAGTAGGAGATAGATTTTAGAAGAGGAAAGTCAAGTGTTGGGGTAGTTAAGAGAATGTAGGTGAGGGATCGAGCACGGAATTCTGAGGAAACCCACGTGGTAGAGGCAGGACTGTGATAGAGGTGACGAAGAAATTGCTTATTGAGTACGCAGTGAGAGGTATAATAACAGTAGGCAATGCTCCTTTGTCAGAGATACCAAAAGTAAATAAAACCTAGATAAAAGTATGTCGTGGTTAATCGTGTGAAAGACAGATTTTAAGTCAATGGAAAACTAATAATATAAAACAAATCATAATACTCCAAGTCCTAGAAAGCAAATAATATAATCGTGCTCTATGGAATAGCAGACCAATAACACAAATTTTCACTAATAATACAAACGGAAATAACGTTGAAGAAATCATCATCACTAAGCGTATCCATCACGGCCTTGACCGTTGCAATGCCAATCCTCAGGTTGATGCCCTTCATGCTTCCACTGCTGTCCAGAGCAACAACAACATCCTTAGGTGACGAGGCTGCTTGAATGTGCCTGAAACATTTAATCTTTATTTCACCAAACTCATGGCAGTATATAAACACAGGAAAGGAGACTAACAAACGAGTATCACTTATGGATACAACATAACGATATTTAATGTGATAACAACATAACTAAATACAACTAAAATTCGTAATAAATTGCCAATTGTTTAAACCATAATTTACACATTATGTGTTTAAAACCTGCTTTTAAAAATATTACAAATACCAAAATCGAGTCTTTGTAGTTTAATTTGTATATGGAGTGCATATTTAATTTTTGTAAGATTGAAATCATATAGATGTTCTCATCATATTGCTGAACAAATCATGCTATGATTAGTTCGAGACCGTTGAGACCATTAGAGACTAGGTTGCTAGGTTGAGAAATGCTGAGGCCATAAATTTGACTGTAATAACTTTTTTACATTTATTTTTATTTGAAATTACCATATTCAATATTTTTAAATTCAGATATTGAAAAAGTTTCAAGTTGTTTATTCTGTAATTCTACATCTGGTTCAGTTACATCTATTGTCTAATTCGATTGTTTATAGAAGTCTTCTGAAATAAATCTTAGCGAAAAATGATAGCCATTATAGAAAATGTGGAGTAAATGTGTGAAGACTGCAATAAATTGTCCTCAGCAGCAATCTTGACTTTGAATTGAATCAATTGATGCTCTGCAATGTTCGTGACTTATTTATTGAATCAAGCATTTGAAGTATTTTAC
The DNA here is from genome assembly GCA_905160935.1 of Enchytraeus crypticus. Classification (NCBI taxonomy): domain Eukaryota; kingdom Metazoa; phylum Annelida; class Clitellata; order Enchytraeida; family Enchytraeidae; genus Enchytraeus; species Enchytraeus crypticus. The sequence goes on along the minus strand of CAJHZI010000214.1, from coordinate 273,236 downwards.
TCTGTAACTAATCAGGTGTCAGAGGTAGTACAGTCCAAGTCATGGAGGACCCCCTAATCTATGATACCTTGGGCAGTATTTACTTCATGGTAACATTAAGTTACAGTATTGCAATTCATGTATGTAGTATTCCTTCTAAGATCTTCCTTTTATTTAATAGGCTTCCTTTGTTTTGAACTTTCTTAAGCTACATTAAGACCATTACTGAAGTATTTGTTGTATAGTTGGTTATAGAATCTGCAAGAGACGTCCCTGACATTGCCATATGGCAAGGAATCGGACTTTAAATTCATATTGAATATGATTGATTGATTGATATTTGGCATTGCAATTGCAATTTACAAAATGTATTGCCGAATTAACTAATGAGACTCAATATAAATAAATAGGGATATCTTAATTTTGTACATGTAAATGAAATACCAGGATCTCAATCGCGAGTCGAAGTAGTCAACTTGTTCCGGTGGAACACTCCAAGCCATCCCTGTAAATAGTGCAATCAAAAATAAATCAACGATTTAATTTATTAATAATTAATATAGTTGGCTATAGTTAAAAATGTACACATATTTAGTTCTCTTAAGTTGTTTATCAATATACGAGCCCAAGTCGTACTTAGCTAGTAGACTGATATCAACTTCCCTAAAGATCAGCCTATCAACAAGCTGATACCGCCACGAAAAAGATGGCGTTACTTAACCGTAAAAAAGATTTCACTCAATTAATACGATGGCACTTGTTATGGCTTCTCATTGCATGTTCCTGTCTTTATTTCGTCGCTCGCGATACGCTTAGTGAACTATAATATATATATTGAGCATGTTGTTAATGATTAAGGAAGTTTTCCGAAGTTATGAATCTGTTTATTACTTAGAATAGCCGTTAATAATAATATTACCCGCGTTGTGTTCGAGTTGTTTGAAGAATAGACCAACCAGTGAATGTACGTGTCGAAGAAGGCGACTAATGTTCTTAGATCTAAACCAACGTCAGAAAGGGCATTCGGTTGGTGAGCGCCTAGGCTCCAGAAAATGTACACAATTTTCCAAAAAGAATGGAAGAGATTATGTGGGAGTTACGGATAATACGGTATGGAACAAAAGAGTGGAGAAGATCTATTCGTATCCCGAACCTAATTTAACTGGGAATAAAGGGAAGAAGATGACGATGAGCCATTAATAATATATGAGGTCATCAGCTATAGTCTCTGAAAATTTAGTTCTATTAAAATGATGCAGCAGCGAAATTGAAATGTAAAGATACGAAATATCAAAGAGCAAGTTAAGAAAACTTGAACGCCTTGTTTTTTATTTTTAGGATATATCGTATATTTCTACTGATAAATTGAGGGGAATTTTATTCAATGCATGTAGGTGAAAATATTGAACCATACAAATTGACAATTTAATATCAAATATCTCCGGAGTATCACTAGTCTAACAAATAACTCCTGACTTTACAAATCGAAGCAGATAACTCCTGACTATCATTAGTCGAAAGTCATTATGCAGTCTCTTCCGGTGAATCGGTAATAATTTCATCGATAAACTAGTATTATCCAATTTCGACGATATTATTAATTATGAAATGATATGGAAGAATTTCAAATATCCACTATTGGGACAACGTCAAAAATTAAACAGTACTCGAAAGGAGTGGACAAAGAAAATTAGATGAAATATTTCTGAGAGAAGGTTGAGGTTTTTAGGTCATTTACTGAAAATGTCTGAGGATAGATACGCAAAGACTGCAGTTAACTGGAAGCCAACTCAAGGAAAAGGAAACGAGGAAGACCTAGAAGTACTTAGCTATATACGATCCACAAGGATTTGAGAGCATTAAACATTTCATGGGAAGACGCTGTGAAGATTGATGATGGTAGAAACGAATGGAGGAATGTTGCCGCCCTTTTTTCTGTACAGAAAGCACGGAACTGATGATAATGATGATGATGGTGATGATGGTGGTGGTGGTGGTGGTGGTGGTGGTGATGGTGATGATGATGATGATGATGATGATGATGATGATGATATGGACTTAGAGATAAATTAGTAGCTATGACAAGATCATAAATAAGCGAAGGAGAAATGTTGTACTAGGTCGTTTTGAGTTAAAATTTTAAGTTAGATCGAGATCCGATTTAACTTAAAATTTGAAAGTTAGTTCTGGATCGGAATTAAATTCCAAGCAGCAACCTAGATCGTTCTTGTTTTAAATTCTTTTATTAACCTCGACATGGCCTTAGCACTTGCTTGAGTTTTGCTTAAACCTAAATTGAGATTTACACTTTTCCCTGATAAATGACTTTACAACCTGCTTTTGTAATATTATGTTAAGTCAATTAGTCACAATTTTAAAGATATACATTTTTGTGTATATTTTATGTATCTTAATATATGGTGTTTTGATAAAAGAAACTAATAGCTATAATTAATAATGATAATAATAATAATTAGCTGCTGCAATTCACATAATGTACATCTATATAATTATATACATTAACTAATTTTCACTTTGCCTGGGTATGTTCTGAAGAATCCACTAGAACTGCTGAAATACTGCCAGCTTATGGTCGGGTCTGTTAGATAATTTTCCCGAAAAACCTGATCTAGCTTTTCAGACCACTTGATTCCATTGAGAACCTTGGGCGCTAAAGAATAAGTTAAACATTTGTTTGTATACAATGCATTCAATCTGACTGATTATATATTATATTAATCTAATTGAATAGGCATAATAATACATTAGGTATGTATGTATAAACGTACTGTATTCATGGGAGAATAAATTGACATATGTATATATATATATATATATATATATATATATATATATATATATGCTGTATATATTATATATACATTATACAGTATATATATGTATATATAAAATTTACAAATAATATATATATATATATGCTGTATATATTATATATACATTATACAGTATATATATGTATATATAAAATTTATAAATAATATATATATATATATATATATATATATTTGAAAGTAAATGCTCGAGGATATCCATTTCTGTATATATCTGCTATTTACATAAAAAATACATGCAAATAAATATATTATACATAGATACATGTACATGTATACATAATACTACTTCTTCGTTTATTTCAAGACAATCCGACAATCGTCAACGGCTGGAGACAGTGGCGACGTCAGTAAGATACTCGACCGCGGAACAGTATGTGCGGGGTTCAAATCCTGGGCTCGCCCGTCACTGACATTGCTTTCGAGTGAGGAAACTGACGTTAGCCTTAGATTTAGCTTTAATCGTAGATAGATATCATGCAAACTTACGAAAAATGGAACATAAGAACATAATTACAATAGTCTGCATACATGTTAGTAAAAGCATAGTAATGAAAATAAAATTATGTAGGTTAAACATAGTTTAAATCAGCTATTGTTTAGTAGAATTAATAGTATGATTATCTTTACAATTAATATCAATTCACTGCGGTGTTGACCTTAACATTCAAACCAGTCGACTACTAGACGTAGCACTGGCTGTAAATATAAACTAGTAGTATTCGTACTTCAAGCAAGTAGTACTCGACACAAAATTACGATGGTCCGTCCATACAGCTGTGTCTCAGATGGTTATTACTAGAGAGCGAATTTTGGCTGGTTAGCCCTGTACAAGCAGGTACCAGGCCCTAGAGCAATCTGACAGTCTGCTTGTGATGAGGTAACAGACGTTAAACTTAATTTTCTGTCGTTTAACTTACACTCGTCATAAACATTTGTCGGAACATGAACAGAACTGGCGTTAAGGTTGACTGGTTGCATGTTGAAATGTGGATCAGGTGTTAGAATGAAATCTGGTGGCAGATTTTTGGCCTTCGGATAGTCATACTGTAAGATAAAGAAATATTCAAACAAAGACAATACTGAAACGGTTTCTGCCTATAATCTGAATTTGCAGTCAAAGATTAATTGCGCAAATAATTCTAGACAATGGAAAGGATTAGGCCTATATTACCAGCTTTCTCATATTTATATCATACGGCATTTAGTATTTATTATATTTAACATGTTTTCAAAATTATTAATAATTTCGTGTAATAATATAGAATACGTTTCCTTATCTAAGTGCATAATTGTCATTTCAATAAATGAATTCGTCAATTTCTCGCATTAATCGACACGTTTTGAGTAATCATTACTGTGTAATGTTTGATGGCTTATATTAAAATATCCGAGTCAATAGAGCGTTCTGCACGGTTTATATAATTGTATTACCCTATATAAGCTTAGGTTGAGAAACTGAATCTATTACGAGATATCTTATCAATTTTTGTTTTTGTAATTGGTAGAAAAATTTAATTGGATATTATTATAAATCAAATCATTATAGCATCTGAATAATCGTAAAGCTGAATGCTAAATGTAAATCAATGGAACAGTAAACGAACACAGACTGCAGATTTTGTTAAACCGTCCTTCTGCATCAAGATCTAAATGCTGCACAAACTTCGGTTAATAATTGCTTTCCATCTGTGTGTATTGGAAGTGGTTAAACATATATTCTTACTGGAATCTGCTTCAGGCTTAGTTAGAGCACACAGTTGACCATAAAGAGAAGCCAATACCAATTCTTTAAGTAAATCTTAGATACGGAATATATGATCCTAGAGTGGTTTGCCATTACTCACCTCGGTTTCTGCTTAGTTTCCCTTGCGACACGTACATTTTACAGTTGGTCTATTCTGCGGCGACCCAGACAAACCCTGGGAATCAGGATTTGAATTTAAGAAGTAAAATATGCGTTCTTACTGAAAGTTAAAATGAACATATTTTCAAACATACCTTGAGCGTTTCGTTATATTCGTGATCCACGTTAGCTTTTTCTGCTACTCTCACCAGCCTCTGGAATTGAATCATAATACAAGTTAATTCGACTTAATTACTGTCAAGTCAACCATAAAATGAGCCAAGCCAATTCCTGAGCACAATTTAAGATTCTCTAAAGCTCCAGTGGTTTTTTGTAACGTTATCACCGCTACTTTAATAGATGCCAACTTGATATAATATATTTTATATAATTCATTTATTTTCAATTTTGTTAATTGATTGAATGGCAATTTTTGAATCACCTTTGAAACAGATAATGTCATACATAATCAACTGTCAATTCTAAGGGCATGAAACTGATATTAAATTAATTCTCAAATTTTCAGCAACGAAATTATGTTACACAACTGAAAGAAACTAAAAGCTAAAATTGTTAAGAGATTATACGGATTTTCAGTGCGGCTGACTACGAGTGCTATTAAATAGTTAAGACCCGTAAAGTTAAGTTCTATATCCGTTATTCTTGTCAAAACTGTAGAATCGGAGGTTATCCAGAGGGTTTCGTGCCCAATTCAACTTGCATATCAAGCAAACGTACTATACATCCTGGCGGTACTTATAATGTGCTGATATGTAAGAAGATGATGCGTAGATGTACTTATACATGTATATACCTGCAGAGCCATCTCCTTTCGATGCATGATTAGTGTAACTTCTGAAAGAATTGAATTCATGATTTCCATTCCGTCTTGTGTCTTAACGGTTACGCTGCGTTTATCGTAACTCTGAAAATGAAAATATTTTGCTTAATAGCATACATTTATTTCTTTATATAGGCCTATACATAAATTTTTATACATATACAGACATAAAAATGGCCCCCAAAAGAAAATTTTTCATAACTTCTGTAGCTGACGTCTGTCTGCCATATCTACCAATAAATAAGAATTCAATGTTCGGTCACTCGCCATAAGACAATGTCAGCTATATGTATGTCAAATATAAATTCATGAGATTATTCCTTGTCCCGTTTTGTATTTCAATATGTTTACAAAATAATATAAAACAGTATCATCATGTAAACATCATGCCTACATAGACCTATAATATCTTGAAGTATGCGTAGATACGACCTAAATGTTACAATCACTTTCTGAGGTTGCAGATAAGCAACAGTCAAAGTTACTGACTATGTTGTCAAACTTCAAAGTGTTCTTGTTTGTGTATCTCAGAACAGTTATAAGAACAATTAAAGCTGTAAAGCCCGTGTTAATGTCAGTTTAATCTCTTGAAGGCGATATCAGTGAAGGGAGAGCCCAGGATTTAAACCCATTACACACTGATACGCTTTCGGATATCTTATCGACATCACCACTGACTCAATTCAGTGAAATATGGCAATTATAAACAAATGCAACATACCAAATAAGCAAATAAAAAATTTACATTTTGAAGAGGGTTATAGCACAATAAGCATAGCTCTGCGAGTATGTAATAGTAGCTATTAGGAGCAAACAAAATCCGATTACTATTTACAATATTCACAGTTAAACCCTGATTTTCTGTGCCGCAGAACACCATAAAATCTATGGTAACAGCACAGTTTAAGTAATTCGCTTAAAAAGAAGTAAGCACCATCACCCACAGAGGCCAATTATTTAGGTACTATGTAGGTATAAGTAGGGATTGCGTAGGTGCAATTATGCATCAAATTAAAGTTTCTGACTGGTTAAATTAAGTTAAAGATATGCTATCCTAATAAGTTGCTTCAGTTGCTTTTTTGTTGAATCAGATGTAGACCTCGTAGAAAAGGAGCTGTAATAAGCTGAGAGAGTCCCTGTGACGGTAACTCGAGTTTGTTGATTTGTCGTAGTAAAATTTTATGATTCTGAATCCCGTTGTTAAACACTTTGTATGAAAACTTAGTGACGGATAAAAATGGCGGATTTTCTCATGAGATCAAATTAGTCTCAATTTGAAAATATAAAATAAATATTTTACTATACGGACCTTTTGAAGAATGATTCGTTTTGTTACATAATCAAATGTTGTTGTCAGCGATTTCGCAAATTCCGCAGCCAATTCTTCCACCCTGAAGACAGCAAGAATCAGTTTTAATTTACCAGTTTTTTATTTCGCCACTGGCTGGAGCCAATGGCGATATCGGTAAGATATTCGACCGCGGATCAGTATTGTGCGGGGTTCAAATCCTGTGTTCGCCCGTCACTGATATCGCTTTCGAGTGAGGAAACTGACGTTAACCTTAGCTTTTCCAGTTTTATACAAATGATGAACCTTATTTCCTGAATCCGATTTTTTTTTCAATCAGTACATATAGTGCAATAATAATCGGTCACACTAGTTTAACAGATTCTATATGTACTAATACAGTAGATCTACGCTCATGTTTTGTACAATTATGCACCAAACGGTAGGAAAATTTGCACACTGGTAGAGCGGTAAAATTACAATTAAGGTTAAACAAACTCGGGCTCGGTTAAGAGCTGGATTGTTTACTACCTTAGTTTACTGATCTCATTTTTTACTGTAAAGGTCATTGTCATTATAGCTTTGTAAATTTCAGGTTGTTTATATATGTTAACACCTGGAGGAGGCTACTAGATCATGCGCTTAGAAATCACTATACAAGGGGTGTACATTTTGCTTTATTCAGGGGGTGCACATTTTTATTTTGCTGAAGGGGTGAACATTTTTACTTTATTCATGGGTGCACATTTTTACCTTATTCAAGGGGTGCACAGTTTAATTTTATTCAAGGAGTGCACATTTGTCACTTTGAATTGTCAAGCACAACGTTGCTTTGAGAATTGAAGGAGAACTGTCCACAGAAAATTTTCAGGGCAAACATCGTAGAAAAGTTTCGTTAAACGTTAATAAACCTTTCATAAACGTTATTCATTATTGTATGCATAATATAAAATGTTTATTCTTACTTGTTGAGGGATATGCTAAGACCATTGCCACTGCTAGTCCTGAATGAGTTAAACGCTAGTAGTACAATTATCGAATAGTTCATCTTTCTTCTAAATGAATTGAATCGATAGATTAATGATCTAGCTTGCGAGTTTAATTTGTTCTGTTGCACAAATATTTAGGTAATGTTATAATATCGAAACTACAAATTATATTAGATATATCGGCACAGTTATTCTATGATCTAACTATAATGTTCTAAACTCGATTCTGAGACTCACATATTTTCCCATGTACGACCGTTTCTTCATGACATATGGATTGTGAGGCGAGTTAATCAAAAGATTAATAGCGATTATAATATCTTATTACAAGCAAATTCATGCTCGGCAGTTTAATAAATCAGAAAATAACTTCAATTAAAACAATTTTTCCGATAACTTGAAACGAACTTCTGTGTGAGGCAAGACGGTCCAACAGTTCATATGTTGACTTTGAGCAATAGACGTGTTAAGTTAACCGAAAATATATTTCGAAAAGTAAATATATAGTGCTTCAATTACATCAATTCTATTGTAGAAATAGGCAAGATTTATCGATTTTATAAAATTTGGTTTTAAACATATAAATCAGGTAAAATTTGCTATCATTCGCCATTTTAAAGGCACATACCTATTTAACAATGATTAAACTTATCTATTGATTTTTGCAGTTACTTGTCGATTAACATTGTGAATTTAACAGAAGAGCTGCAGTAGTCGCTGCACGTATTAGAGCTACAGCAGCAGTTGTACACAGCAGAGCTACAGCAGCTGTTGTATAAAAAGGAGCTTTAGCTGTTGTCAACAGTAGAACTACAGGCTACAGCAGTAGCTGTTTTACACATTAAAGCTACAGTATTAGCTGTTTTACACATTAAAGCTACAGCATTTGCTGTTGTACACAGCAAAGCTACAGCATTAGCTGTTGTACAGAGTAGAGCTACAGCATTAGCTGTTTAACACAACAGAGCTACAGAATTTGCTGTTAAAAGCAGCAAAGCTACAGCATTAGCTGTAATAAATAGCAGAGCTACAACATTAGCTGTTATAAACAGCAGAGCTACAACATTAGCTGTTATAAACAGCAGAGCTACTGCATCAGCTGTTTTACACAGTATAGATAAATAGTTCAACTTATATTTAATATAAAAGAATAGCTTAACTTAACAACTTTTTACTTACATGCCCATCAATGTGTGTTCGATTTTACCCTTGGTTTGACGTTTAGTATGCGCTTTACTCGCAAAAGGCTTTGACATGTGCAATTGTACATGTATATAGAATATTTTGATTGCTGCAGTCTCGGGTTTCCTTTTGATAATTCGTGTAGTGTAACGGCTCAATTGTGTTTTCTTTATTGTTAATAGAATAGACGTATATACTGTTAGAGCAAATCCATAAATTACAAATTTCTAAAACAAATAAACGAAAACATACATTTTACAAGCATTATAATTAAGCTACATACCATAATTGTAAATATGATTCAGAAATAAGTTATGTTTAAAAATAGATGTTTCAAAACAGTGGTAGATATTTCTAAAATTAAATATCGAGAATTTACAGGAAAAAATCACATGTGAAGCTGCGCTTATTATAGAAGCGCTATTTTACCAAGAGAGCCGTAAAATTCAGGAAGATCATTTCGCATTTCAGAACCTAAAACATAAATGACTATCTCTGCCAAAATGTCGTAGTATTCCATTCGGTATTGCTAATTAAACAGATCACGGGAGTTTAAAAAAATTAGAGACTTAAAGATTTATTAATAGAAATATTTTGGCTATGCAAATAACCAAAATAACTCAATTTTATGCATGATTTAAATGCAATGCTTCCCGAAATTTAAAATCGGAAATGTAGCATACATTTGATATAACGCAATACAACACAACTTGATTTTAACCATTAAAGTACGATTAAAGTATAGTACCATTAAAGAATATTAAGGCAAATTTGTTTTTCATTGACCGTCTATCATTTCAAGAATGTGATATATACATTATATATATATAGTATATATATATATATATATATATATATATATATATATATATATATATATATATATATATAGGCCTCTATATATAGTAAATGGCTATTGTTGTAATCAAATTCCGAAGAAATAGAGACATGGCATTAAACAACTTTTGTTAGAGTATAAAACTTCAGGATAATTTTTCAATTGATAGTACTTTAACATCATTACCTTCCTTTTATTCCCAGTTTTGGCTGGAGCCAGTGGAGAAGTCGGTAAGACACTCGACCGCGGATCAATATGTGAGGATTCAAATCCTGGGCTCGCCCGTCACTGACATCGCTTTCGAGTGAGGAAACTGACGTGAACCTTAGCTTTACCAGTTTTTAAACCAGGGTCTGGATGCGAAAAGACCTTCGCCGCTCCTTTCTGGCCAATAACATATCATCGGTCAATCCCCTTATAATCTCTTCCATTCGTTTTTGAAAGTTTTCTAGCAGTTTTTGATGCCTAGGAGCTCACCAATCGAACTTCCTTTCTGATGTTGGTTTGGATCTTTGTGTTTTAGTTGCCTTCTAAGACACATGCAATAACAGGTTGGTCTATTCTTCAAGCAAACCTAACACAACACTTGAAAATTGATAATACTGTATAATTAAGTAAATTAAGAAGTCAGTACTATCAAACTTGTACTTTGTATTCATAAATAGCACCGGTTTAAGCATGCTACTATGAAACAATACTTCTTTGTAGCGCATCGATCATATTTCAAAAGTTACATGCTAATATCCATAATCCTAATAAGCCTAATATTAGAGCAGATTTACAAATGCAAAATGCATAATATTTATCAATAGAACTCATGACGAGCACCTAAGAACTAGTCAAATCTTGCCTTCATTTTAGTATACGAGAAAAATACTACTTAGTAATGTTGCAATAAAAAAGCAAATACTGGTTTATCGATTTTATGTTTCCGTTTACTCTGCGAGTGACAATTAGATTTAAGTTACATTTTCAACTAATTATCAGCGAAGTCATTGATTGAAAAAGTCACGTATTCTTTACCAAATTTATACTCAGCTCGGTAGCGGAATCATTGAAGCCATTCTGAAAACTGAGTTGGTACTAAAGCTGATCATTTGATGACGACGACTCTGCTGATTTCTGAAGTTCGGTCTGTATTACTTGTGATCCATCCTGCCTTTTTTCTTTGTCGAAGTCAATACAGGCGTCAAAGTTTTAAAGTTCTCAATAAATCATTGCAATCTGTCATTCAGTCAGGTAATACAATAATTGGCATATAGCCAGTATCAATTGGTTGGCATTATTGTGTCAGCGTTTACTTGACTTCAGACTGTTAAGATCTGATAGCGATGGCAGAGGTGGAAGAGTTCGGGATCTGCCTCTTCGACTGGAAGAACTTGTAGCAGCTGCAAAATTGTAAATATAAATAGAAAAATACAAATTATTTTAGACAGTTAAGAATTCCTAAGAGTTTCTTCTCTTAGTGCACTGCCTACTGGCAGGTCCATGGTATATAACGCCTCCACTCTTCTCTGTCCTCCGCCTTCCTCTTCATTTCCAGATATGAGTGGGTCTTTAAATCATCTAACATACCTAATCTCGGCCTGCCTCTGCCTAAGAATTTATCATCTAGAAATTTAGCTAATTTAATATAAAGAAATGGCATTTATTCTTGAGTAGTTCGGAAATTTTTGCATAGTTAAAACGGTAAGAAAATATTCTTCTTCACTGGGAAATATCGAGTAATATAAATTATGTAGAGAAATATAAAATATTTCACAAAATTATAAATGTCTAGGTATTAAGTATATTTATAGCAAATAATTATTATTCCAGGATTGGTTCGTACATATTTATTGGAATAGCTAAAGCGACAAGACGATATTCTTCTTGATCCAGATATATCGAGAAATAAAAATCATTTCATAAAACTACAAATGTTTAAGTGTCAACTACCTAAGGTGTTAAACTATTTATAACAATTTATTTCTCCTTTATGAATTAGAATATTTTGTAATAGCTAAAGTGGTTGAAAAATATTATTCTTTGAAATTTATTGACGCTTATATCGAATGATAAATCCAGAGTTACATGTATATTTTATCGTGAATATGACATAATACGTTTGAAATGCCTGTACATTTACATATCTGACATTGATGGAATAGACTTACTAATTAATTATATGCTCTGCAGAAATCATTTAGTAGGCTTACTGACTGCAAGTAAAAATTTGTGTCTAGGACTTTTTTATTAGATTTGTCTATCATTTGTATACAGTTTTGAGGCATAAACTAATGAATGAAATAAATATAATTAATTAATTATCAGTTTTAGGCTGAGATTGCTATTTATAATAAGTTGCATACATCGATTTTGATAATTTTCAGACTTCTTTCAAATACTTTCTAAACGGCCCACACAAATCAGAGTATACGATTTTTTTTAAACTCAATGTTATGTATACACATACAGTATCTATACTTGTATGTATATACAGTATAATGTACAGGGTGGTCCAGAATAAATAAAACTACTTTGAAGGCTAAAATCTTTGAAATTTTTTTCTCTAAACGTCTTACTTGATATATTAAACTAAAGACAATTCTCGTTTCTATTAAATTGCTGAATACCTACGAGATACTACTACACATATTTGAGAAATTATCATTAGTCGCCGAAATGTAATTTTCAATAAAATTGCGTAAAAACTGAAGATATGAAAATAAAGAATTTAACATTATGTGCATTATTCTTCAACTATTTCAGAAAGCGCATTGCAGTTTCTATCCATGTCCTAAATGAATTGAGAATTAATTGAAGCTATGTTCAATGTGTCCACCATGTGCCCGAATAACTGCATTCATCCGCTGGGACCACTGAACAATTTGCCGAGTCCACGAGTACCTGACTGATCTCTGGGTCCAGCGTAGAACATTGACTTGTTTCAAATGTTCAACGTCGTATATCGGTTCACGATAGACTAATTTCTGAAGACAATAGTAAACGATCGATTAGTAAATCGGTTTCAAATCAGGGGGAGGGCTGTTAGGTGGCCAGTTCTACGGTTCAATAAACTCTGGCAGGTTTACTTTTATACAGGCGATCATATGACGTGAAAATTACATTTTGGCGATTAATGATAATTTCTCAAACATGTGTAATGGTATCTCTTAGTAGTTATCACAGTAAAAGTAGAGAGAATTGTCTTTAATATAGTGTATCAAGAAGGACGTTTGGATAAAAATTGTCAAAGTTACTAGCCTTCAAAGTAGTTTCATTTATTCTGGACCACACTGTAGAAATGCATATAAACAGGTATATATATATATATATATATAGATATATATATATATATATATATATATATATATATATATATATATATTACATGTATACAGGGTGAGTAAAAAAAAGATAACACCTGCAAAAAATTTGAATATCTCAGGCTATTGTTAATATTTTGTCTGCCATACGATATCTGAGCATGGCGAAGCTCATTGCGCCAGTTGATTGCTTCTTCTTCTGCAAAACAATTAACTGTTTTATTGCAATTCATCCGTTGTTTTGGACACCGTTGTCATGATTTAGATTTTATCATTAAAACTCTTATATAAATTAGTTTATTGTCTACTTAACCTTTAAATATTATTCACAGTGTAATTAATAGACGTGCTCTGTACTACTACAGACGGGCACGCATTGTCGAATCTAATTTTTAAAGATCTAATCTAATTGAATGCTAAGATTAAATTAACATTTGGTTAGAACTAATGTTCTAATGTAAATTAAACTTTTACCAATTAATAAGGGACTAATTTCTGGTGGGGTGGCCAATTTTCATCCATTTTGGTGCATAGATTGTCCAGTTATGCAAGTTTCAGCAGAGCAACCCCCCATTTTTACCTTAAAATGGCGTTTGCTACAACGGTAAGGGTAGATTGCACTTCATTGACGAGAAGGTCAGGTTGAACTCTCAGTATTACGTCAGTACTTTGCTTCCGGAGCTGTTTGATGATTGCCATGCTCTTCTACCAAATGGTTTCATCTTTCAGCAGAATGGTGCTCCGGCTGATGCATCTCGTCATGCACAGGAAAGGATCAGCGAGAGAAACCCGGATTACATCAAAAAGAATGAATGGCCTCCAAACTCACCCGATCATAATCCTCTGGATTACCATATCTGGGGAACCATGCTGCATCTCTATCAGAAACACCAGCCGAAGCCTAAAAACAAGACAGAACTGCAGGAAGTGCTTTACGCCATTTTTAGATAAAAATAGGGGGGTTGCTCTGCTGAAACTTGCATAACTGGCCTGTCTATGTACCAAAATGGATGAAAATTGGCCACCCCATCAAAAATTAGTCCTTTAGTAATTGGTAAAAGTTTTATTGTAAAATATTAACAATAGCCTGAGATATTCAAACTTTTTGCAGGTGTTATCTTTTTTTTACTCACCCTGTAGATATATATATATATATATATATATATATATATATATATATATATATAATATATATATATATATATATATATATATATATATATATATATATATATATAGCCTACATGTACATATATATATATATATATATATATATATATATATATATATATATATAGCCTACATGTACAGTTTGTATTTTACATATTTAAAAAATCCATTGCAATCGCTGTATCGATCGAGTAGATTAATTAAACAAGGAAGTAATTACTAAAGCAAATAAAATGTCATGTATGTTTACATTTGCTCTGAATGCAGGGGTGCCTGCTTGACGTCATACTGCACTTCATAAGAGTTGAATTATAATGATAATTGTAGTCATGGTTTCAGAAGAGTATTCAGACCTCTGTAATTGCGATTGGAATTAAAGCGTTCACTTTACAATACGTTCAAAAACGTGATAAAAGTTTTAACATTTATATGCGTGAAATAATTATCTTTTATAAAATATCGGTGTTGTCTCCGGGTCAATGCAGAATAAATCACCCGTTTCACTGCAAATGCAGTAAGATTTGAGTAAGCTAAAATTGTGCAAGCAATCAAAACAGAAGACTTGCTTCTGTAAGCTAAAGACTGCATCTCAGAAAAATCCTAACTTTTTGATGATGCCTTGAAAATGCTACTGATGAAAAGAGAACTGCTACTCTGCGGGGAAGCAGATTTTGGGTTGAAATATGTACACTGAACTTGTTACTTGTCAAAATACTACAGAGAAAGAGATAAATATCATAAAGTGTATCCTCATAATTTTAAAAATCTAATAGTTTTAAATTCCTTCTATAATTGTATTAAAAGAAAATTAAGTATTCGCAAAGATTCACCTTTATTCACCCGAAGGTACTGTAGCGACGGGTAGAGCCAGATTGCGAATTACCTTTCTGCTCAATTCATCTCATCTTGCTCAAACATTTTAGTTGCGCTCAGACTTGATAAATCAGTAAATTATGAATTTTAGGCAAGTATTAGGCCTGTTAGACATAATTTAAGGAATTGAGAAATTGCCTACTTATATTATTCCACATGAAATTTAATATACATAAAAACATCGTCATTAAACGGTTTACCTTTAAAATAAACATTTAATTTGGCATTTAATTTATAATTTTATATTAATTAGAATTCTCACAGGAGTTTCTTTGTACAGGAAGAGTTGCAGTAGCTAGTCCTTCGTAATCTGAGTTGCTTGAGGCGTGAAAACTCACTTCTGAAAACAATCGAATACTTTATAATGTACATGCATGCCCGAACTTAGAGACATTTTATGTAATTGTTAGCATGTAGTCGGACTACTTATATTTACTAAATAATTCTACGTGTTATTAATTACCTTTAATCATCTACTAAAATAATACATTCAATTAGTCGACATTGTTCTCGGCTGCCAAGTACAGGAGCCGTAAAACTAAATGATCGCCTTCCATACGATGAACTAATATTAGGGAGTAAAAGTGTGCCAGTAGTATTAGTAATAAAGATGTAAGTATATGTATTAAATATGCAAGTTTCTGTAATAATGAAGTTAGTAATATATGTAATAAGAATGACAGTTACTGTAGTACATCTAATATTGACGTTAGTAGTAATTGTAATATGCTAGTAGTACATGTAATAAGGATGTTAGTAGTAAGCCATGTACATGACATGAACATGACATGCCATGTATAAGACGTGTACATTAACAATGTGACAATAAGAATGTTATTAGCACATGTAATAAGGTGCTGACTGCTGAGAAGGGTTCTTAAGTTAAACGCTACTTTTCTCTGCTTTGTTGTCTTAGTGATCACTTTTATTGTACATTTGTTTGAACTCTTGCTTAACCAGTCAGTACAGTCGGCGTAGTCAATATTTGAGTGGGCTAGATTAATAGTAAATAATAGTATCTGTCAGGGTGTGTCTTACCTTAACAGGCTAATAACACCCAAAAACAGACGCTAAATCCTTAAATTTACTAATTCAATGGATTTTGCCTCTGACCTCGTAATTAAACTACACCAATCTAAAGACCCCGATCTTTACGGATTTAATAACAGACTACAGTACTTAATATTTAACTATTTTAATTTAAAATAAAACGCGAATTAAATATGGCTACATACAGTTAATATGTATAATAAGTAAATGTATATGTTAATATGTATATATAAGTTTATTTTCTTTAAGAAAATAAAGAAATATCCGAATGTTTTAGATCAACGAAAATTAATTAAATTTAAATTAACTATCCTCGCAATATATTCGATCCTAATTTATAAAACTAAAATGATCACATACTAATCAACCAACGACAATACGATACTTTGCTCTACTCAATTAATGCGTCAAGACACAAATTCCACTATAGGAATATTGACTAATTATACTTCCTCAGTAACTGCGTTAAACACCTTAAAATACTCTTTGGAAACTCTTTCCTCTGATCAACTATTGATCAATCTCAAATATGGATATCAACTGATGATCATCCACCACTGTTCTGTAACAGTCTACACTACATCTTTCCTTCCTTCTAACCCTTTTTCAATCCAAAATATCACGTGGAATTTAATCTACCTCCGTGACCTTCACCTTCCTATTTTCTAAACAAACTCTCTTAGCTCCGCCCACTCTAGTGACGTCAGGCCAAGCATAGGCTTAACCAACCTCTAAACTCCTTTTTAATAAAAAATAAGTTAAAATAATACTATAGAACTTTCAATATATTTATATAATATAATTAGCCTTACATACAAAATATCAGGGCATAAATCCCTGACAGTATCATTACTATGTCCGAAAGCTCTCTATCTATCTCTCTCTCTCTCTCTCTCTCTCTCTCTATATATATATATATATATATATATATATATATATATATATATATATATACATATATATATATATATATATATATATATATATATATATATATATATATATATATAATGTATATATAATTATACATGCATATATAGACATATAAAGTTATACATACTCGTTTAGACTCATTAGACTGTTTTACAAATTCTAAAGGTTTTTTATCAAATCTTTCCCCGGTTAATCATAAAGCTCCGATACATGATTAACCTTCCCTAGGAATTTCAGATTGAATTGAATTGTAATTTATTGCTCTAACTGGCTTAAGTACAATTGAAAAAGCGGATTAGTGAAATTGTTAAACTAGAATAATCGAAATTGCATTTAAAAAACAGCAAGCTAGTTCAGATAAGCAGAATCATTTTACTCAAATCTTGAGGGAACCTTTAATAACAAATTCATATCCTATGTTATTAACGGTTTCAAAAAAGACATCCGTGAACTTAAGTGATCGATATAATCAAAAATATTCATTGCATCGCTATAATGATGAATATTCATTAAATCGAAATTTTACATTATTAATTGAACCTGAGGAGGTATCTGGGTCGGAGGGTCTCCTGAACTCTGGACCCAGCCTGGCAGCTAAAGCTAAGCTAGCCCTGTGAACACTCTCGTAGATCTTCTCAGCCTGGTAACTGTTGAATATGAACAAACCCTCGCCTGTCGGGCACGATCTGATATGAAAAAATATAATGTATGCAAGTACACAAAATCTACACGTACAGTATATAAAAATATTATGCATGTAGATAATCTTTGTTAGTCTCATTGGCGGTTTTCGGTTATGAAACTTCATACGAATAATTATTTATAGTAAAAGTTATAAAATGTGTATTCATTTAATATTTATAAATATTTACCTGCCGCACTCTATGGTAAATTTGGTATCATCTCGTCCGTACTTCCTGAGAAAGTTCAGCGGCCAATCCAGCAGGACGTTAAAACGCGACGTGAGCGTGGGCTCGGGTGTGCAATTGCTACCAATGTCCTTACGTGGCTCGAGTATGATGATGCTCGCGTTGGTGACGTGCAAGACAAAATCACCGAAATGAGAAAGAAGTGGACTGGGGAGCAGGTACACGTGGAACATGTTGTGCTCTGAAGAACATGAAGTTTATTATGAAGTTTATTATATTTTATTAAAGTTTATTATATTATGATTATTAAAGTTTATAATATAATATAATATATATATATATATATATATATATAGATATACTATATATATATATATATATATATATATATATATATATATATTATAAAATATATATATATATTATATATATACATGTATATAAGATTTGAATTATACAATTATACAATGGATGCTAGTATAACCGGGCCATTTTATAATTAATATTTATTGTGTGCGTCAGAAGAGATCAACACTTCTGAGAGGACTAACGACATCGCACCTCTGAAGCAAAATTTTCCACCACATAAAGCTGCTTTATGGACTGATAGAGGACTACACGTAAGGACAATAACAACAACAACAGCAACTTACAGCTGGAGTGTCACTGCAGTCCATGACAACTTCGAGCACTATTAAGTCACATCAAATAGATTACCTGATTATTATCGAATACTGATTAAGTTTAATTGATTTGAAGAGGAAATGAGAGAGAAGTTATATATCAAATGAACACCTCATTCAACACCTGAGATAAAACTAGATCTATGGCTCGTATTCAATGAATCTCAATTTTATTACTAATCTAAATGTTTTAATGGCGTAGGGGTAACGTCAAGGAGTTTTAAGTGACAGATCTTGAGGTAAATTGAACCACCGTGGGTTCGAATTCTAGCCGCGCTGATCTGAGAGTAAAATATCGGACATTCACAGAACTGGTTACATAGAAAATGGTTTTAATTTCCAAACGGTTTAAACATGTGGTATTTAACGTGATAGATATCAACATAGTTGATCGTTTTACTCGAATACTTGTTTACTTCAAATCTCAAAAATAGAACAGCATAAAATTCTCCACCTCAAACCATCAACGCTAAAAATGTAATGTCAACAAGAGTGCTTGAATGAGAAATAATACACTCAGAATTGGAAACAATACTCCTTTGTATGAGAGTAGACGTTAAATTTAGCTTTACAAATTAATAGATTTATTAGATGTATTGTGTACTAACTAAGGTACTCTTCAAATTGTCTGCCATACGATATCTGAGCATGGCGAAGCTCATTGCGCCAGTTGATTGCTTCTTCTTCTGCAAAACAATTAACTGTTTTATTGCAATTCATCCGTTGTTTTGGACACCGTTGTCATGATTTAGATTTTATCATTAAAACTCTTATATAAATTAGTTTATTGTCTACTTAACCTTTAAATATTATTCACAGTGTAATTAATAGACGTGCTCTGTACTACTACAGACGGGCACGCATTGTCGAATCTAATTTTTAAAGATCTAATCTAATTGAATGCTAAGATTAAATTAACATTTGGTTAGAACTAATGTTCTAATGTTCGTATTAAGTCAGTATTAAGCGTGTTCTAAATTAAATTTCTGCAACAGATGAGACTGCATCGATAATGGGAGTTAAAATTCCTGAATGACGAGCTTCGAAAATAAATTTGTCTAATTATTTAGGATTTCAGAATTCAAATATATGTCAGCCCAAAAATCAAGTACATGAACCGTTTCCAATGATTGGAAAGCTATGCCAGATAGATTCTTCTTCTTCTAATGCACTGCCTAACGGCAGGTCCATGGCATATAATTCTTCCAACCAGTTCTATCATCGGCATTCCTTGTCATCTCTATATATGAATTTGTTATCAGATCATCTTACATCCCATGTCTCGGTTTTCCTCTTTTCCCAAACATTCTTCCTTCTATTACATTCTTAATCAAATCATAGATTAACAATAAATAAACATACCCCATGGATTAATCTAGACAAATCAAAGCTATTATTTTATCAATATACATGTACACAACATTGTGGAATTAATTATGAAGATGTATGAAGTGCTAAAAATACGGAAATGATGACAGAAAATTTTCTCAACGGCTTCATATTTTGTGTATGAAATTTGCACTCTTTGTTCTCCAACTTAAACACGTAGAATATTGTTAGTCTTATGAAGAGAGCGCTAAACTTCACAACAGTAACGAAGAGGGCAGGGTTCATACTTCAGCTATTCTCTAATTAATAAAA
Source organism: Enchytraeus crypticus (assembly GCA_905160935.1). Lineage (NCBI taxonomy): Eukaryota > Metazoa > Annelida > Clitellata > Enchytraeida > Enchytraeidae > Enchytraeus > Enchytraeus crypticus. Next base: position 252,894 of record CAJHZI010000214.1, on the reverse strand, counting down.
TCTTGCTGGGTACGGTTAACACACTCATGCCAGGTGAGCTAACGGTGTGTTTGAACCTTGAAAAGTAAAGCGATACCTGTAGCAGTGGATATCGCAGATTAAAAATTTTTTGCTCGGCGGCTTGATTTTGCTTCAATAGTGCTCGATGTTATCATTGATGACTGTAGCACTTTAATTGTTGTTATTATTATTACTAAACATTGTACAGAATGAGAATTGCAGCAGCAACTTATGCACGCGGGCAGAATTATGCACATAAATATGATACGGTAAAAGATTTGAAAAAAAATCAGAACAAAGAATAGAGCACAACATATTTAACTGATAGCCCATCTGAGCTTGAGTTACAGCCAATTGCTGACAATTTCAATCTAGAAAGTTGCTTGCTGAAAATAGTCAAAATAATACCTAGTGTATCAAACATATCCGAGACCAATAGTTCTATACCAAGAGCAAGACCATGACTGAAATCTTCAAGACTAAAACCTCGAGCATGACCGGAACCTTCAATAGCAAGACCAAGATCGGAAACCCCCAGCAACGAGACCAAGACCAGGTATCGAGGACTACAAGTCTGCCTTCATATATTAATATTCTGAGATATCTTTACTTCTAACGTTCATAAAACAACCTGAATTGAAGGTTATTTGAGTGCAGGTGTCTGTTCTGGAGCAGGTGGAGCACTGAATCTCCAGTAGGTTCTTAGTCGACAAGAAATCGACAGAGAGCATAGACTGCAGAGATATGGACTTCACTGCTTTGTCGCATACGTTAGAATTGTAAGCTGCCTCACTCACAAACTTTTCAATTCTCAGAGATCCTTTGCTGGAAGGTTTTCGCAGCACTAACCAGTACGTCTTCCATTTCTGCATTTGAATCAATAAGTATATCAAAAACTTCATAAATTGTTCAAGTATTAAATTTTTAAGGAAACATGATCGAATTTTATGTTATTTCTGAAAGTATAGGCCTACACAGTGTAATGTATATGACATATTCGGCAAATTAAATATGTAAAACGTTATCTCGCGTAAGGAAGTACAAAAATGTACAATACATTAGATAAACTAACTGTGGAATAAATAACTATAAAGTCTTGTTTTTAACCATTTCATAATCTAAATGTCAACAACAAAACCAGGAATTAGAGGTGCCTTGGACGATAAGTGAAGACAAGCATAGGCAGCCAGTAACCTGAATGAATAACAGAACTCATAGTCATAGTCTACTCATAGTCTATTCAGTTACTCATAGTCTCTTCTGTTCTTTGTCTTCAATAACTTTTTACTAACAGACTCTCAACTCCATTGAACTGAAGCTCTCTGGCCTTTTCATTCTTTTCTATCATTGCTACGCAGACTACCAGCTAAACTTATGACTTTTTAACCTTCCATAATATTCCATATCACTATGTTGCCACGTCTTTCAGCTTAAACTGTTCGATTTATCTGCACAAATCGTGCGATAATATCAAACTATAAATTTAACAAATATACCTACTTTGATATATTATTGTTATAATTCTGCGACAGATATTACTTACTCCGAGTTTCTTGCTCTTAAGTTTGGCGCTGCCCTGCTTCACGATATCTGACAGTGGTTGAGAAGCTGATGACCTCCTTCTGCCTTGCTGCATTTCCGACTCCGTGCATCAAGCTCAAAAGAAATTAGTATTTACATTTCTCTAGAAGCTATTTAGGTTTTAAAATTATTCCAACGAAAACTAAATATTCGTAAATAACGATATTGCTAAAAGCCAAAAGTCAAGTTTAACGTCACTACTAGAATTGAACCCTGCACCCTTTGATGCGCATTCAGATACCTAACCGATCTTGCATCTGGATCAACATCTGGATTGCATCTGGATCACACTCTCATACATCTACAGAATACATAAATAACTTTAACCCCATTGAAATTTTCATTAATTGTAATACATGATGTCTACTTGAAATGTGATTTATAATATTATTCAAGTTAACGACACCCCTCTTAACAAATTAGATTTTAAAATACATTTCTGAACAATTATTTATGTACTCTTTTGCGCACCAATGCTACTGCAATGATAATCAAGCGAATCAAACAGATTAGACAGGACTGATGAGAAATTATGGTTTAACAAGGGTTGATGAGCAATGATCATTTAAAATGACGACTATGACATATAACATTATATATATCAATCATACACGTAAATCAAATTCTTATGTTTTATATATCTTTAGAGCACAAGAATGAAATATCCTAGAAAAAATTGTTACTAACAGTCTGAATTCACGTTATCAATAAATCAACATGCTCCATATATAACTGGTTGATTCTCATAAGGGTGGTGTTTCTACAACATAAAGTACACCTTGGTATAAGTAAGTAGCTTCGGAATTAGACTGGCTAAAAGTAGAAAACAATACATAATATAACCTAGTTATTTACTTCCTTATCTATGTGAGCCTAATGTATTTTATTATGGGAATGAAATATAGACCTAAAGATAAATTTCTAAATGTATTTATTATTCTCTAACTCCCATACTTCAAGCATGTTCTATCAGGCTAGAACAGGCGGATGTTTTATGGCTTTGACTGTTAAATTAGACCTTACGGTAGAAACCTATAAACAATTATCTACATGTTCATAGGCTCTGAAGTGGGCCTATAATCATGTTAGCCTAACCGCTAACGATCAACACAGAAGAGATGTTGTTCTAATAACAGGGCATGGCCCACACTTGTGCTGGTAAGCTTTGGTTGAAGTAACGCAGAATAAAGATGCTATCTCTCTCTCTCTCTCTCTCTCTCTCTTGGTACACTAACTATTGGCAGGTCCATGGCATGTAACGCCTGCACTCTCTCTGTCTTCCGCTTTCCTCTTCATATCTACATATGAGTGGGTCTTTTCTTCATCTAACATACCTAATCTCGGCCAGGCTCTGTCGCTTGTTCCTTCCATTTTGCCGTATATGACCTCTTTCAATAGACATTCGCCCTTTAGAATGTGTCCTATCCATATTATCTGCATATTTCTTAATACATTTATCAACTGTCTATCTGTACCAACTCTCTCCAGAACTTCCTCATTTGTAACCTTTTGAGTCCATCTACTCCTTTCCATTCTTCTTCATATACACATTTCCAATGCCTCTAGTTTTCTAATATCTTCCTTCCTTAAGGTTCACGTTTCACATTCATACGATTGCGTGGTCCAAACCAAGGTTTTCACTATCTATGCTATTTTATATTGTAATTAGTACTGTATACCGATAACCGAACCATGTCAAATAACATTGCCATATGTCTAGTATAATGAGCCAATTCTGTTTGTCGGTCGGTCTGTCAGTCTAAAGTAACGCTAACGATAACCTTGTCGACGCCCGCTCGCTGGCGAAATTCCTTAATAGTTACGATAATTACAGCTCTATCATTTGACGATTGTAAATTTATGACCAGTAGGCCTCTATATTTTAATTTTGTCGCTATGTCAAATTTATAATTCGCTCCTAAATATTAACATTACAGCTCTGTCATTTGTCGAGTATACATTTATGGCAAGTATGTGTCAAAGTAAAATCCTTACGTCTACTAATGTTAAAGCTAAAAATGTTAAAACTACTAATATTAAAGCTACTCATGTTCAAGCTACTAATGTTAAATTTACTAATGTTAAACTACCAATGTTAAAGCTACTAATGTTGCAACTACTAATGAATGCTATAAAGTTACTAATGTTAAGCAGCGTGGAAATTCAGGTTTTTAGGTTATTTAAAGGTTTTCCACCGTTAGTACTTACATATATAGTTAGAAACTTAAATTTATTGAAACCGTAACAGTCAACGATAAATGTAATATAACATTTTTTGCTTAACCTATAAGGCTTGACTAATAGCTTTTTTATTTATTTAAACTTTCGACTTTGCGTAGCAAATACACAATGTAAGTTAAATAATTGAGTTGCACATAATTGCAAAACAGGGTTAACCCAAGGGACTAGGCACTTATAGGGACCCATACAAAGTCACACATGCACATATATATAAAACATATACATACATATTCATTTATACATATACATACATATACATACATATACATACATACACATAATATATACATATATATGCATACAAATACACATATACACATATAGACACAGTATACATGCATCTACATGTATAGATAAACATATATACAGAATACATGTCACTATCATGAATAGCGTAAGTGCTTTATAAATAATTTGCAACATTTATCTTAAGTTAATGTAAAATTATCAGTTCTAAATTTGTCAAATTTTAAAACAATTTCGAATTAGTCGGCTTATTTTAACTTAAAATTTTTGTTAGGTTTTTAAAAATTAATAAGGTTTTTAGGTTTTTAAAAACCTAAACATCCTGACACATAAAAAATCTACATTTGCCACACCTGATGTTAGAGCTATCATGGGATAATTTGATAGTTTCTGTTATTTCCTCCTCTTCTTTACATTTTTATTGCTTGGATGTATGAATTAGGTTACATTTTGATATTATTGGAATATCAGGTAGACTCTATATCAAAAGCCTCACGATTAATGAGTGAATTTAATTACAAGAGTTCTAAAAAAATAGGTAGCATGAGCTCAAACTCTTGGCATGTACGTAGGGCTAAATCCATTGACAAGCGATGTGTTGAAGAATGCTTTACTAAACCGATAAACGGGATATATTAATTCTCGTTTAAGATTCATCAGTTGACATTCAGCGAAGGAGATGATTTGATACCATGTTTGGTGTCATTATATGTTATACACAGTAGACATGTTACGCAATGCTCAATAAGTATCGTTCCCCAGATCGGTGATATTGTATCCACAGCGGGATACAATATGTCGGCCTATATTGTAATTGCGTGGCAATTTATATTTGTAAATATGTAAGAACTATAAGAAATCTGGTTTATGTACTGTGAAGCCATTGTAGTGCTATTTTTTTATTCAGTTTTTAATATATTTAAAGTGATTTAAGAAATTGAAATTTTATTCGATATTCATGGCTGGCTCTGTGAGAGCGGGAACATTTATCTTTTGCTGCACTATTACAAGTGTTGGTTTCAATTTATAGCACTTAACAAGTAATCTCGAGTTATATTTACTATTAAAAATCACTGTAAATTGCTCTGAACTGTACCATGTACAAGATGTGTATTATTTCAAATCGCTATTTGTGCATTGAGAGATATTTTAATAAATTGTATATTGTAAACTGATATATAACGTGTAATTTAGTCTTAAAGTAAGGTGGGAATAAAAGATGATTTGACGTTTCACTATAATGTAGCGCAACTAAATGTGTTGCATATTTTATTTCTTACCCATATGTTTGGAATTAATTTTATTGGCACTCATGTTTGTATTTAGATGTTTAAATTGATCTTTATGCATCAAGACTTGTATTCATTTCAGCGTATGTTCATTAGAATTTATTTTTCGTTAGAATTGCAAGGTTATGAAACGAGGATATTAAAATAAGTAATGAGGAAATGCAAATTAATATGTCATTAGAAGTTTAACCTTCATATATTGAGATATGATCTTTGCTTATTGGTGTATTCATGTAAAAACTGATGTTAAATTAAATATGATATGACATTCAGTAAAAACAGTAGATTATGTAAAGTAATAATAGAAATTATATGCATAAGATACATGCATGCAACGCAACCACTCGTGGGGGTTGGGTGGAGAAATGCTTATGAAGAGCTTGATTCTGATTGGCTGTTGAGCATGGCCTCAGTCAAGACTATATGACCAGAGAACAGGCTATAGAATTTTAGTTCACTCCTGAACTCTGGCATGTGTGGAATTACTAGCTGAACTTGTCTAAAGATAATTCTGAATGAATTATTGCGACAAACACATAAACTAGTAGATTCCATACAAGCTTCTGAACTTCTGATTGCATTCGTAGAAAGTACTGCTATTATGCACCTTCTATAGGTCGGTGATAGTTAGCACGAAAATACGAAATCTATATTGAAACGATTGTGCCTCACGGGATTGCAGATTTTGTGTGGAATCGTCGTCTAACCTTCAATGAGTTGGTTAACCACGATCCATTTCAATATCTCAATCCATTGAATGTAAAAATCCTCGATTGTACCAGAAACGCCGATTACTAGAGATCTAGATAAGCGTTTTCTCGTCAATTCAGGTGAATAGCTGCGTTTACAACACTTTGTGTTGGCAGTGAAGATAGAAGACTGAAAATTGAAGAAAGAAATTGAAGAGGAAGACAGAATCAGAAAAGAGCGAAATTCTACGAAGAATACTGATTTTCTAGTGCCTAATCTAGATAGGTGTTGCTTTCATAGATTTCAGCTAAACAACTACAATTCTGAATTCTGCGGAAAGCGCAATTTACTAGTTGCCTACTCTAGTTAAGCGTCTTTTTCACAGATTTAACTGAACGACTGTGAAACACCACCTCACGTGTTCACAGTCATACTAAAGAAGAAAAGAGGGAAAGTATCAAATCATATAAGCGAGGAGTGCCTTGAAGCCAATAACTCGTTCCCATTTTCTCTCTCTTATTTTGATTGCAAGTACAGACATTTAACTAACTAATTGTAAGTAGACTGACTTTACATTTATCGCCTATTTTTAGCATTTTATTAATTGTTACATATTGTTAGTTTAATATTCTATGCTATCTTTATGTTTAATGTTTTAACTCGTTATATTGCTATCGTGTTTCTTTGTTAATAATAAATCGTTTGAGGTAATAAATCACTGGTTTTTGTGTCAATATTCTAATTTAGTTAGAATCCATACAAATAATACACAAATACTATAATTTATCATACATTGAACGAATAAGCATGAGTTCTGTTCACAGCAGCTCCAGTCTTATTGATTTAGCCTCTAACTGGCTATATGAGCAAGACATCCTTGCATCCTCAAGATTAATACCGCCTAAGCATGAAGAGTTGGAAAAATCGAACCCACGACTCCATTTCCAAACTCCTATAACGGAGAGAGGATTGGAGAACTCAATAAGAACAATGGTTGGGGGGAACGCCAGGGAACCCGCTTTCATTAGCTCTAATTTTTTCAAAATGGGACCCACTAGGAGCCCATATTTGGTATACTAGGAGCCCTGTATAATGGAAGGGGGCCCAAAAAGTGTTGACCGTTTCGCTAGCTCTCAATTTTCACTTTAATCAAAGTATAAGAGCAAAAATGGGTGTAAGTAAAAATGAAAAAGTAAAAATGTGAACTCTGCCCCGAAACAATGGTGCAACCAGCCTTAGAAGGGAGGTGTTTAAGCCCCCCCCCTCCTCTACCTACAATATTAGGTCATATTTGCAATTCGTTGAGATCCATTGAATTTCTTCAGAGGCGTAATAATTAACCTGCTTTATTTCCAAAACAAATGTAGGACTTTAGGCATTTTAGGTTTCCCCATGACTTTAGTACGGGTATGAGTGGGAGTTGGGATAAAGATTAGGGGATAAACTCACTCTATGAGACGAGCGCAGTAATGGAAAATTGTGTGCCCCCACATAGCATCTTTTTCTGGTTGCATCACATGTCCCGGAATAGGCGGGGCTTAAGCAAACAATGTGTACATTGTCAATACAAATTTCGGCCCCGCTTATAAAATTCTTGCATCAGCCACTGCGCGTAGATCGTTATATGATATAGGTTAAATGTTTCGTGTGGAATTCATATATCTTAATAATTACATATTGACATCACAGAGTCCAGTAGCTTACGTAAAATTAAAATGTCACGCCTGACATCTATCATATCTCTATTAGTCAAACAACGGGGTTAAATTATATTTATAGATTATTGTCTAATTTGCATTTCAGTAGGAATTTGAACAGCTCAGTAGAATAAGCTTAATTATGACGCAGCGCACAATTATGTTGCAGCGCATTTCATGCAAGCAAATGACGATAATGCAACCCAATAACTGTAGCAATCATATTTACAGCGCAACTGAATAACAGTAATTATAAGACCTGCTGCAACTGAACGGTAGTAGTACACTTCATAGTGCAGTATGTACATTATACACACTGCGCAGCGTAACTTAATATGGTTCTGTTCTCGTCACAGCAATTATAATAACCAAGCGGTTTCCTTCAGACGGGTCGACTCTACTCAAATAAGTCACAATTTAATACCAGTGATATGTAATTTCTGGCATACAAATGCTACTTCTAAAAGGGTGGATTTAAAAAATTAGTATTTTAAGAAGGTAGAGTCATGTGCAGAAATAGAAGAATTTATCGAATAAATAGAATGAATTATGCAGTAGTGTTGTGTCCTGGATTCTGAAGAATAGACCAACTGTAAACTGTACGTGTCATAAGAGACGACTGAACAAGAACTGAGGAATGCAACGATAAATTGCATTGAAAGTCATATTATTCCCAAGCTATAGGCTATATATTGGAGTGTGGATAAGGCATAGTCTTTTGTGAAAGGATTAGCTCGTTCATCGATAGAGTGCTCCTTATGGAGCGTGGAAAGCAGCATATGAGTAGGAATATGTAATTTGAATCTGCCTGTTGACAGAGCACTACAGAGAGAGAGAGAGAGAGAGAAACAGTCGGTGTCACTTAAAATGATTATATAAGTTCTAAACTACCTCAGTTAGATTCAAAAAGCCTACTACATGCACATGTATGTGCAGTTTGCCTTTTATCTGATTTGGTAATTACTAAATGTCTATTTGATTAGCTCAGTAATTTACAGATGGCCTAACATTTGTTTTAAATTTACATTTTAAGCCTTATAATTTATTTAAATTAGCTTTTTGATCTAATTAATCTGTTTGATTCTGGGTTCTCCCGTCACTGACATCGCTTTCGAGTGCGGAAACTGACGTTAACCTTAGCTTTACTAGCTTTTAAAAAAATGTTTAGTTTGTTAAATGAAATTTTCTTTCTTCCAGAATGTGTGAACTCTAGTTTAGTTGAGGAAGTGTTGACAGCTGTACTAGTTCGAAATCAGTGAGTACATCTTAATTAATGCCGTTCATTTAGGTTCTAGTCAACTAATGAAAATGTTGCAAGCAAATAAATTGGGCAAATTAAGGAGGAAGTTAATCGGAAAATTCGTACAATGCTAAGACTATATTATACAGTGCTTGATATTAAACTACGTTGATATTACACCTTTTTATTCTTCCTTTTTATTGTTTAATTGTCAGTGTTAATAATTTTGCGTATGTCACCGTATATACGAGGTCGTGTTCGGCTGGTAATTGGGACTGTTCCTTAGGGCCGTTCCGTCAGCAGCAGCAGCAGACGTAGTAGCAGTAGCAGTAGCAGAAACAGTAGCAGCAGCAGTAGCCGCAGCAGCAGTAGTAGCAGCAGCAGAAGTAGCCCCAGTAGCAGCAGCAGCAGCAGTAGCAGTAGCAGCAGCAGTAGCCGCAGCAGCAGGCTGGGTTAGTGATGAAGAAAAACATGATTATTGGCAGTGTTTTTTTAAAACTGTTTTGTGTCTTTAACGCCTCAAGTTTCTGTAAAAACTCTTTAAAGTATCATAGTGCCTGCATTTTATTAAGGTTTTTTTGGTATATTTTATGTTTAGATTTATAAATAGAGTTTATGAATAACTATAGTTTCTTAAAGATAAAACAATTATCATATACAAAATATGTAATAATATATTAATTAAAATGATACAATAATTGCATTATGCAATCATAAAATTATTATCTGAAGATATAACAATTATCATATATAAAATATGTAATAAACTATTAAGATGATATAGGCCTAATAATTTCATTATGCAATCATTAAATTATTATCTGCTAGGCCTATATAGCAGTACACAGTAGTAGTGAAGTGTGCTTGTTTTAAAACAAATGATTTTTAAACCGTTTCTTGTTTGTTTTCAAACAGCAAAAATACAATAAAAAATTTTAAATTACAAAATCAATTTCTTGGAGAACAAAATGTTGTATTTCTTTTATAGTTTGTGGCCAAAATATATACCAACAAACCTTAACAATAATCTGTAGGCCCATGTTAATTTAAAATTGGTTCAGAATATTAAGCATATTGAAAAGCAAAAAATCAGTATTAATAAAACGCCAACAACATCATCATCATCGTCACCACATCTCTCTTGAATCTCAGTTGGGCTAGGGTAGGGTTTTAGAAAATTTTGTCGCAATTTTTGAAGCCTAGGAGCTCACCAACCGAATGCCCTTTCTTGCGTTGGTTTTGTTCTTAGTTCCTAGTACCTTGTCGCCTATTACGACACGTGCAATCCACGGTTGGCCTATTCGTCAGCAATCCTGACACAACACGGGTAAATAAAACACCAACAAAAATATTTTATTCATAACTAGACATGTAAATAGTATCATAAATTACCATTCATAGTATGGTATTCGTACCATTATTTTAATAGCAATAGTCCAATAATCCAAAATTAATAAAGAAATAGGCCTACTCTAATTAAGAGGCTAAGACGCTGTAAGTGTAAATAGTGTCATCATTTTATAAATCATGTTGCCTGAAAATGACAGAGATAGCTAGGTTGCATGTGGAATGCCATAGATATTTAATATTAGGCTTTATTACAGTTTCATCACGCTCTAATTCTGAATGACCATCACTCAATGCCGGGGTCATAATTTCAAGCATGATGAAACTGATAAAGAAAACAGAAAAATTATATTTGAGAAATTGAGACCAACTGACTGACTACATTTAGGAATCAGATTCAGGAATCACGACTCCTGAGTCAATAACTGTGAAGCATTTTATTATTACTGCATTCCTAATTTCTATTATGATAATTAGTTGTTTGCAAAAAACACAAATTATAAAAGAAATTCCATTGTTATTGTTTAATGTTTTCTATTTATTTAATTATTGTTATAATTAAATTTTTTAGAAAAATGTCTTTTTGTGTTAATTATTCGATGTCTTAAAACAAAAAAACCGGGTTATTTGTTTTAAAACAAGCTCACGTCATCACTAGTCTGGGTTAATGAGCTGCAGGCTGAGCACGATATGGTCAATGAACTAATAGGTCCTGAGCTCTCATTGATTGAGCTAATAGGTCCTGAGCTCTCATTGGTTGAGCTTGAATCTGAATATATCACTATTTATCAGATTTATTACCGATATATTACATCAGAGAACAATCCAAATAAGAGAAAATCACAACATTTTTCACTCTGGGTTACCAGCTCTAATTAATGAATTCTTTATTTCTTCTCTTTACTCTTTCAATGAAGGTATAATTACATTTTCCGCAAATATACATGAAAAATGTTAAAACTGTTGCCTGTTTACACTGCGTCATATAAACACGGAATATAAACTAATGGAGGCCCACTTGAAAATAGCAGCTCATGCATAAGGCTTACTGTAACAACTGCGGCAACTATTTCTAAACTTTATTAACGCGTTGTTAGAAAAGAGAACAACAGAATACTCCAATTTGAATTGGTCTTCATTGCAAGAGGAAGGTTATTTTAAATACTACAGGATGTATCTATACCTAAAACTACATATTCATCGTACTTTAAATAGAGTCCAGATAATCTTTTAACGATGAAAATGGCCCTGAAAAATCCTAAAATCTAAAACCCTGTTCAACTGACCCACTTGCTAAAAACGCAAAATATGAGCAGACGTATCAGGAGCTACAAATAAACCGATTCTAGTGAAGGCTACCGCCCGAGTACGACTCAGCAATAAGCTTTCATAAAATTGGCTCTCATATAGTCAACGTGATAATAGCAAACATATTTCCTCCGTTACATTGCCTTATGGCGCGGAGACGGGCGCTAAATTCTTATTAATTGATTGAATTGAACAACGCACAAGGGATATATCTGTGTGATCAATAGTTCATCTCAGGACATTAAATCATCCTGTCAGTCATACAAACAATGCGTTCATTCTAACTGTAAAATAAGCCTTAACGTGAGGAGAAAAGGTCATATTTTATCGAATTAATATCTCAGGCATTTCCATCAGATGGGAGAAGAGATGATAACTAAATTTCTTTTCATTGTCCTGATTTGGTACTTGAATCAATTAACTAATCACTGCACCAATCAATAGCGACTGCATTTACAGCTTTATAGCTACGTTCTCAATTTCTGATATACACAATAGCCAAATATATGAACCTTTGCTTTTTATCTTCTATACAGAATTCTAAAACAAACGTTTCAGAATACATTACATCAAAAACCCTACGCAGCTTAAAAATGACAGCCGCGTTCAAATAGTTTAGTCATGAATCAGTCAGAAGTTAACGGTAGACATTCAGGACCTAATCATCGTCCTCTTCGCCATCTTCGTCAGAGTATTTCGTTTTCTTACGTCGAGGAGAACTCGCATCTGAACCACTTCCTTCCTAAATACACAAACATTTCACAGACATAGAAACTCCTTCCTTCATAAACAAACATTTCATAGAAACTCAAAGTGTGATATTGGTAAATTTAAAGAAATTATTGTTAGTGTTTCAGTGTTTGGTTTTTCTATTCTTAAGATTTCTGGTCTCAGAAAAGCCTCACTATTACTTTGGTTTAATCTACTGCAATGGTAGCACTGCATCAGGCCTAGCTACGATCCATAGACGTCCAATTATATTGGTTGTTAGTATTACGGTCAATATCTGATCACCACAACAACAACACTGAATAGCGAGCATATCACAATACACACCTCGTCGCTTGCGAGTTTTTTCGCTTTCAACAATCGTCTGCTTTTACTTCTCTCCTCGTCACTTAGAGCCTCGTCTTCGCTATTAGAGCTATAGATGTTCGAGCGTGGCTCTGAAACACAACACAGTTATCATACACAGAAAGGTGTCATGAATATAAAAGTAAAAGAGGTTCTTTTAAAATAATTCACCTATGAGCGATTAACTGCTAAGACATTAATAAAAATTATTTCAGATAAAATATTATACACTGATTTCATATTAAGAAATTTCATGCAGAAACTATAAAAGCACACTTAAATAATAAACTTAAAAAACTAAATGTAAATATGAGAAATAAAATTAAAAGTTAACAAAGCACGTTGAAAAAAAAGCAAAATAAATACAATTGATAATCATGTGCAAGTAACTTGCACACAGTTTTACAAAATTCAGTCATAACCGAAAGGCATAAATCACCTTACAAATTTTCTTTAATAATATAATTTGATAGTGTACTTAAATTTTGTTTTGCTACAGACAAAAAGAGATTAGACTAGGGTTGAGATGATTAAAATTGATCTATTCAAATCATGGTCAAATCGCAGATTTAAATCACAATAAAAGTCACACAAGTTATTCTGTCTGCAACTGCCAGTATGAATTCTTTCAACAAACGTATCATTTATAAAAGCTTATCAAAAGTAAGTACTTACGTGGTCCTCCTTTCTTGTATCGGTTCTTGATTGCAGACAGTGAGATGACGTTATCATCATCATCATCGTCCTCAGCCTCCCTGCCCTCCAGGTAGGCACTGGTCAGACCTCTCTGCTGGGCACGCTCTCTCAGCCTGCGCTGATGACTCTCACGACGTATCGACGCCTTCAGTCGCTCCTCCTCACGCTGCACGCGTTCAATATACATTATAACTATACATTATATTTATATTACATATACATTATACATTCAATATACATTATACACAATATTTAATATACATTATAGCAACATTCATCTTCTTCCGTTCAATATACATTCATCTTCATCATCTTCTGTTCAATATACATCGTAGCTACATTCATCTTCATCATCTTCCATTCAATATATATTGTAGTAATATTCAGTTTCATCATCTTCCGTTCAATACACATCGTAGTAACATTCATCTTCATCATCTTCCATTCAATATATATTGTAGTAATATTCAGTTTCATCATCTTCCGTTCAATACACATCGTAGTAACATTCATCTTCATCATCTTCCGTTCAATATACATCGTAGTAACATTCATCTTCATCATCTTCCGTTCAATATACATTGTAGCAACATTCATCTTCATCATCTTCCATTGAATGCCTGTTTAACTAGGGTAGGGATACGAATAGACCTTCTCCAATCCTCTCAGTCTCACAGCATATCATCAGTCCCTATTTTGAAAGTTTTCCATTCGTTCAAATTTTAGTAGCAATTTCTGGAGCCTAGGCGCTCACCAATCAAATGCCCTTTCTGACGTTGGTTTGGAACTAAGTGTTTTAGTCACCGTTTACATCAAGTGCAGTCACCTTTTGGTCTATTCTTCAAACAACCCGGACAATAGTAACATTATATTAAGCTAGCGGTGGTCCTGTGATCAAACCACATTAAATATTCCTATTTTGGAACACATAAAATTACACATAATTATTATTACACATAAAATTTCAACACGAGATTCTCAAACACAGAAAGGTTGATAAAAATAGAAATAAACTGTACAAATAAAATAGCCAATTGCTAAAACTTCATAAAATACAACATACAGTACCTTAATCATTTCATTTCTTTGAGATTCCGGATCTTTACCAGCTATTGGAAGAACTTTGACTTTCTGAGCCTTATTTGACCGATCTGCCAGCGACAGGGTCATCTTTTTATGGGTGAACGAGTCAGTAGAGTGAGGCCTGCAAGCACCACAATACCGATCAGCTTCAATACGTTAAATTACAAACGATACATTAAAGTCTAAGTCATCAATATATTTTGTATTACTTACCTTTAAATCTTTAAACATATAAGAACACAGTACTGAAAAAGTACTGAATCATCACAAAGGTTCAAATAGCTACGTAGGGTTTTCATACAACTGACTAGAAGACTGAATATTCGCTAGTAACATGGAAGTTAGATCTTCTATAATCATCAGTTAGATCTCCTATCATCAATCAATTAGATCTACATGAGCTTCTTCATGGTTATTATCCACGTTCATTAACATAATGTAAACGAGTATAAAGTAAATACATCAATAATTACATAAATTGAAATTTATGATTACAATCTAGACAATGGTTACTAGTCACGCTTAACCAACTCTGTCCAACAACAGCGATTGAAAATAAATATTACAATCAAAGTGCACAACATAAATAAAGTATTTACAAGTTTTCAACCTGAAAGCTAGCTTAGTTTTGAACACGGCCTGGCCCTGTAGTCCAGTGCCTTGTCGCACGAACAAGTGATTGAAGTCGCCCTGCAGCTGCATCGCGTGAATGTCAAAGATCTCATTGCCGAGATGAAGTGACAGGCTGCAACACAAAATATTACAATGAAAGATCTCATTGCCGAGATGAAGTAACAGGCTGAAACACAAAATATTACAATGAAAGAGTTCATTAATGAGATGAAAAAAAAGAAGTAAACACGCATTATAGTGAATAATCAACTATGTTGATATCTATCACTTTTAAAACCACATGTTTAATCCGTTAGGCAATTTAGACCATTTTCCGTATAACCAGTCCACTGAATGTCCGAGATTTTACTCTCAGATCAGCGCGGCCGGGATTCGAACCCACGAGGGTTAAATTCACTGCAGGATTTGTCATTTAAAACTTCATGACGTTACCCCTACGCTATTTAGACATTCTAAATAGCGAAGTGACAGGCTGAAACACAAAATATTCAATGAAAGAGTTCATTGATGAGATGAAGTGACAAGCTGCAAAACATTACAGTGCAATAGAGACATGAATTGAATTTTCATAGAGGCATCTGAAGATAGTGAAAGTAATGCACATATTTGTCATACTGGTCTGAAAGAAAAAACTGTCTAATTGACGTCACAGAAATCACCCTTTTATGAGATAACTGACGCTAAACCATTATTATTATTATTAAATACCACAGAGGCACATTTAACACAAGAGAAAAAGCATGACATACATAACTAGATAACCGATTAATTATGGTAAGCACAAGATAAAGACAATAAATGATGACAATAATCATGTATGAATGTGTGTATGTATGTATGTAGTATGTATGTATGGATGCATGTATATATGAATGTATGTATGCATGTATGTATGTACAATCTTAAAAATTCTTTGTATTACATGCTTGTTCAATGCAGAGAATGTTTTACAGTACACAACTCGATTCGTTAAAGAAGAGATTAAATGATACACTTGTGGATGTATGATTACGTAACATAACTTACATAAGCGGCTTAACAAAAACATTAGGATATACTCAATTTGTATTTCACATGAAATTAAAGGCTATTTCCAGTTGGCTTGAAACGCTTTATAAGAATTGATATTTACCTTCCGTCAGACCATCGAACAACTCTGCTGTTTGTCTCCTTGACTTGGTTACCAAGGTCATCGTAAACGCTGTTACCATATTCATCCTTAGCAAAACGCCATCTCATCGTATTCTCAACCTGCATAGTTTCACAGAAATTTAGTATTTAACCTGCATAGATAATATATAACTAACAGATTAATCTATAATATTGGTGGAAGGATTGGTTGAGTTGGTAGAATGCATGAGTGATAACAGTGGAAAATCAGTTTGAATCTTCGTCGGCTCATCAACTGGCAAAACCCCTTGATGTATGGCAAGAGATATTAAGTTAATTATACACAATTAGCCTTATTTATATGGTTTTAAATATGGATTGGTTCATGTATTACTACTCGATGATGTGCTGCAGAGCTTTCCTACATCATAATCAGCCAAACGTAACTGAGACTAAAAGTAGTTCCACACAGTCACATATATTTCAAACAAATTTTGTGCATACATGTATGTAAGTATTTTACACAACATTCTTACAAGCAATATACGTTCATTTATTCTTCTACATTATAAGAGTGCAGTCAGAGAAGGTATAGTCGAGATTTCGACATCTGGCTTCCAGTTAACTAGCAATTGTGCTACCAACCCCGTCAAACAAAAAACTCAGATGTATGCGTTGTTATAAATAAAGCAAAAGTAGGAATGTTTAAGTCTTTGAGATTGAAATAAGTCCCATCTGTGCAGAGTCTTACACCGAGCCGTAGATATGCGAGACTGGCACTGACTAGACCGTTTGAACTTAAGTACAGGCTTAAGAGAGCAGATATGTATTGACAAACGAAACGAACTATTAACAAAGGTACAGAGCGTTTCCATTGAAAATTGAACTTCATCTCGAGGTCGGACAATGGCTTATTTATAATATTTATAAATTCAATTCAAAGGTTTACAACAAATAACACAACAGATGCAGAGAAAGAAATCTTACCCTTAGTTTAAGGCGAGCTCTTCCCTCTTCATCCATCGTCTCATCCTCATCTACCTCATCTTCA
This sequence comes from Enchytraeus crypticus, assembly GCA_905160935.1. NCBI lineage: Eukaryota > Metazoa > Annelida > Clitellata > Enchytraeida > Enchytraeidae > Enchytraeus > Enchytraeus crypticus. The sequence continues at coordinate 235,608 of CAJHZI010000214.1, read as the reverse complement.
TAAGTCATCTCATCAAAAGGTCTAAACAACAACAATTCAAAACTGTAAATTATACTGGAACCGTCATACATGATATTACATTTGAATTTATTAATAAAAAAGCTTCTCTCTAAATTATTCCTTCTATTCTAACTATAATAGTTGATCTTCAATGCAAATATTAGTAATTTAGACAAATGTTAAATTTATTAATATTGCGATAATTGGAATAATGTAATTTCTATCTTCCTTGAATATATCACCCTGTCATACCATGCGGTACTTTGTCATTCAAGTCATAACGTATTTATAAAATTGGGTCATTGGCATATTTCTATTAGAAACATTTATGCTTCTTCCCAGCATTGCTACTATAGATTAAAATTAAAATATAAGATACAACTATAATGTGGAAATATTGATATGGAAAAGAAGGGAAAAGATTAGCAGAAGGTAGAATGGATGGAAAGAGAAGCAGAGGAAGACCGAGATTAGGAATGTTAGATGATTTAAAGATCTACTCGTATGTGGGCATGAAGAGGAAAGCGGAATGTAGAGAACAGTGAAGGCGCTATATGTCATGGATCTGCCAGTAGGCAGTGCACTAAGAGAGAGATAATGATAAAATATATTACTAATTTGTAAAATATATCATAAATAAAAGCTAAGATTAAAATCAACCTGGTATCGACACTGAGAAAGTTGGGTAACTTAACGAAGTAGAGTTGTTTGCCGAGGTTTGTGCTGATCTTTGGTATCTCCACCTCAATCCTTGTCTCCTGCACTTCCTCCTCCACTGCTTCCTCCTCCTCATTCTCCCCCTGACATCAATCAATCAAAAAACAAATCGATCAATCAATCAACAGCCTGTGCCTCTAACAACAGTTCAATCAACGACTGAATCAATGAAATTACTCTCCCCTCGTTCTTCTCCTCTTACATCCTCCTGCTGACGAGTTCACCATGAATCAATCAACAGCTGAATAGACAAATTCGCCAAAACAACTAAGAATTGAAATCTTGCAGGCCTGTGAAAATGCTTTGTAAAGAGTGTCCATCTCACAACCCCGTAACTGATAACTGCCATCAGTCATTTTAATGCTTAATTGTGAATAATTTCATAGAGTTACATCTATACTCAAGCTAAGGTGTTTAAGATGCACTAGGCATAAAGAAACTTTATGCGATCACTATAGAAATAACAGCATTGGATCTGTGCTATAATTTTTAGTACGATTTATTGCCGTGTTGAACAGAAGTCACACTTTGAATAAAATCACATAATGTTTTTATTATCATATGCAAATATATCCATTTCAAATCATACCCCACAGAGTTAAAATAACCTTGGTTCATATTCTCATCATCAGCAGATATCAGGAGTTAAAATAACCTTGGTCCATATTCTCAACACTTTTGGACAATTCGAAGATGAATGAACATATACAATCTTTGTAAGATATATGCTAGTAACACAATAACAAATTTAAAAATATAAATAAGTCACTATTTGAAATCCACATAAATGCAATTCAAATACACTAGAAATAGTAATAAATCAATAGTAGGCATTCTTTTTAAGAACTAGGATTGTTGAAGAATTTTAGCTTTAACTAGATATAGTTAATGCAAGTTACGTCACAGTAAACAACTAATGCTCACATCAACAAGAAATCTGCTCTCTCGCCTCTCTTCTTCTTCTTCTTGCACCTCATGATCTTTGCCGGCATCGTCATCATCAGATCCTGAACTAATGTCATCAGCATCTCCGAATAAATCTGCCACGTTAGCTGAAAACAGTGAATACATGAAAACACATAGAAAATGAATCTCAAATAGCATAATAAATAACCAAATATACTCTCACTCTAAACATACTCTATCAGATGCCTTGAACCAATATCCTGACAAGGTTATTTCATGATTTAAATACAGTCCACGTATATAAATCATACAGATCCTGTAGGCCAATATTTCAATTTTTAATAAACGTATATACTTCTAATGAACATTTGCATAACTATTTCAGCTGGCAAGATAAATGATCAAGTAAACATTTGCGAAAACATTTCAGTTGGCAAAATAAATTACTAAAATTTAAAGCATGCACTTGTAATATTGCACAATAAAAAGCGTATAAACGAATGTGTGTATTACATTGTAAAGGCTGCACGGTATACACCAGATATCAATATTGCTTGAAAGACGCATAGCATCTAAAATGGGACAGTAGGACTACGTTAAAAGCTTTCACAGCTCAAAAGTATAGTACTTAAGACTTTGCAATACTTCTTAGTGTAAAACTTTGGATTCTTGATTAGTTTCTGATATCAGAGTTGTCGAAAATAAAACATTATCACGAACACCTCATTTATTGAAATTTATAATCAAAAGTATATTGAATGACTATGATTTATACTATCAAATACTGATTTGATCAAACATATATAATCAAGCCTTTACCTTTATTCTCATTATCAGAATCACTGTTGTCAGAGCGTACACGTTTATTCCTTTTCCTTCCAATTGGAGAGTCAGAGCCGCTACGAGATCTCCCGGATAAAGCACGGCTACCTGACCTACTTCTGGCAGGGCTACCTGATCCACTTTGGATAGGACTACCTGACCTACTTCTGGCAGGACTGCCTGACCTACTTCTGGCACTACCTGACCTACTTCTAGCATGACTACCGGACCTACTTCTAGCATGACTACCGGACCTACTTCTAGCATGGCTACCTGACCTACTTCTAGCAGGACTACCTGATCTGTTTTGACCCAGGCTGCCTGATCCACTTCTTGCAGGGCTACCTGACCTACTTCTTAAATGGCTACCTGACCTACTTCTGGCAGGGCTGCCTGACCTACTTCTGGCAGGGCTGCCTGACCTACTTCTGGCAGGGCTACCTGACTTACTTCTGGCAGGGCTACCAGACCTACTTCTGGCAGGGCTACCTGACCTACTTCTTGCATGGCTACCTGACCTACTTCTGGCAGGGCTGCCTGACCTACTTCTGGCAGGGCTACCTGACCTACTTCTTGCATGGCTACCTGACCTACTTCTGGCAAGGCTACCTGACCTACTTCTTGCATGGCTACCTGACCTACTTCTGGCAAGGCTACCTGACCTACTTCTTGCATGGCTACCTGACCTACTTCTGGCAAGGCTGCCTGACCTACTTCTGGCAGGGCTACCTAATACACTTCTGGCAGGGCTACCTGACCCACTTCTGGCAGGGCTAGCTGACCTACTTCTGGCAGGGCTACCTGACCTACTTCTGGCAGGGCTACCTGACCTACTTCTGGCAGGGCTACCTACTCCACTTCTGGCAGGGCTGCCTGATCTACTTCTGGCAGGGCTAGCTGACCTACTTCTGGCAGGGCTAACTGACCTACTTCTGGCAGGGCTACCTGACCTACTTCTTGCAGGACTACCTGACCCACTTCTAGCAGGACTTCCTAAATTATAAATAAAACAATAAATAAATATATATATATATATCTTTATTTATATATATATACATGTATATATATATATATATATATATATACATACATATATATAATATATACATATACATACATATATATATACATGTATATATATATATATATATATATATATATATATATATATATATATATATACACACATATATATATATCAATATTAAGCTTATAGAACATAAAACGTTAAACAAATTAATTTTGCCTATTTTCCTACAAAGCCATCTTTACAAGGCATTCAACTATGAATAAATGTGAACACTTTTAATAATCTGAAAAATATCTTACTCTGTAGAAATTATATTACAATTTTAAGAGGAACTCAGGCAATGCCTGCAACTAGTATTTCGTTAAAGAGTAGCAAATCTAAACATATTTCTCTTTGTATCTGTTTTCCTTATCAGTCTAGATTGATGTTGAATTTGCGATAACGTCCCTATTTACTTTAAATTTCAATCTTGATCACTACAATTTGTTTCGTAATCTGAATTCTGATTAACAAATTCAAGCTTTAATTTCAGTGTTGGCTAAGCTTTGGCTTTAAAGTCCAAAACGTCTGGCATAGGCTTTGCATGACGTGCCTTTGGCTTTGGATGTCAAAGTTTGGGCTTTCTCAATGAGGTGTTCGCCTATGGCTTTGGATTTGGTGTCTCTGGATTAGGCTTTGAGATTTTCAATTTTAAAATCCTTGACCTTTATGTTAACCGAAATTATTCATCATCTTCTTCCCTTAAATCCCAGTTTAACTAAGGTCAGGATAAGATTAGACCTTCTCCAATCCTCTCTGTCGCACACCATATCATCAGTCAATCCCCTATTTTTCATGATCATCTTAATTATCGCATCCCACGCCAGTTGTGGTCTACGTCTCTCTAGCTTAACATCCAGCTCTTCCCTCCAAACTCTCTTTGCCACATCCTCATCTGCCTTTCTCACAATATGCCCATACAATCTCAATCTCGACTGAGCCAACCTATCCGTGATCCCCTCAACACTCAAATTCATCCTCACATATAATCATATTCCATTCTGCCCTCCCTAGTTTTACCAGACATTAGATTTTAAAAAAGATTGCTTTTTACATTGGACTACCGACATCGCCACTGGCTTCAGCCATTGGCGATGTCGATAAGATATTGAGATAGTTGGACCTTATCGCAGAGGAAACATAGAGCCACTTCATATATTGTTTTATATTATATCTGAGTACAGTGGTTATAAAAGTCAAGTATATCGTGAGTCAGCTACTGTGATTACGGGCGTGGCATGAAGTGATTGGTAGAGCATGATTGGTCAGATGCCTGGGCATGCCAGTCAGTTGATCTCGAGTGGTGGATGTGGACAGTCACAAGACATTAAAAAGATAAAGAGGAAATTATGAGCTTTAGGATAGAAAGATTCTAAACCATTGATACAGTTGTCTTAACAGTTGTCTGACAGTTGTTGTATCTCAGAGGAGATATACAGTCATTCAGATCTTCAGTATGATATTGGTTTTCCTAATGGATCCGTAAAGTCTGAAAGATTTATATAATGTGGTTATCGAATAGTATAAAAAATATAAAGAGAAAAACAGCTAGTATAGAAACAGCTGGACTATTTTATTTAATTATTAAAATTAAGTTCACTGTAAAATTGATTGATACATTTAGAACATTCATTTAGTTTACATACATTAGTATGTAATAGCTGTGCATAATAATAGTTCTGCAGAAAATATTATTCAAAAATTACGTGTATTGTATAAGTTTAGATTTACTCTAGATGTTTTATTTCGCATAATAGTATAATTTCTTGTCTCTTTGACCTTGTAAGTGAGTAACTTTTATTGTTCATTTAATCTAATTAAAATATAAAATTTACTTTAATTGGCATTTGATGCTATATCCTTAGAATTTCATTTGGAGCATCAACGTTTGTGGCATTTTATTTTTAAATAGATAGGAAAACTCTAAAAATTGAACCAACCTATGACAATATATTTATAGTATGGTATAGTTTTTACTAGATTTATAATGAGTCGCCGAGAAAGGTTGTTGGAAAACGGACGTGATACGTAATGGGCAATTGTACATTTTAGCATCCAAAATTTAAGTAGTAAACGTTTGGGGTTATGTTACTGACTTAGGGGTTAGCGGTAAGATTTAGGGTTACGGGGCTAACCTTACCCTTAGCCCTAACCCTTAAAAAATAATCTAACCCTTAACATTGAAAACTAACATATTGGACGCTAAAACCCATAATTTCCATTTAATGATTGACCCAATGTGAGGTATATTGGTGTTGTGAAATAGATATTACTCACACAATTTGACTGAAGACGTGAGTTTGAATTGAGAGAAGTTAAAGACAAGTGAAAACTTCAAACGAGGAATTGTATGAATTATGAAATTTAAAATGAAAACTTGAAAATGATTAATTTTTCTAAGACAAGAACAATTACGAATTTTCAGACATTTTTATCAGTCATTCATTCATATATCATTCAGAAATGAAATACGCTGATATCTCAAACTGATTTGTGAACCCTTTAACAATACATTATAAAAATTAATTTACAGAAAATAAAGAAAAGAGTAAAGATTTATTTACCTTCAGCTTCATCTCCGTAGTTACTTCCTTCGTCCGAACTATTCATTTTCAAATTAATGTGAAAGATTTTCGCATTAATTTATACTATAATTTATTATTATATCCAAAGTATAGTAATCTTCCTAAACCATAACCTTCCTGATCAATGAACTTGAATGAAGTACAACAAAGATCTGTACAACAAGACGTAATATTTACATGTTACATTACGCCATTTTATCAGTGATACCATTCGAAAAATTTCTGATAGTCCATTGCATATTGCTGAGGTCGACGAGACAAATTCAATACAATAATAATAATAATAATAATAATAATAATAATAATAATAATAATAATAATAATAAATCATTGATCATGGCTGATGACGTCACGTTTAATGGCGGTTGTTTATATTTGTAAAATAAAAACCCCGTTATTAATTTAGTAATATGCTTGATTAATATTAGCCTAGTGACTGCTTCCTTTATCTCTTGACTCGTTAATTTATAATTAAGGATATAGAGTATTATATTCTGAAGGATTAACCTAACTGTCTCATAATTCTAGTCCAATTCTACCTAACATAGTCACTCTCGTCTTGATTAATGAAGTTTATCTGAAAATGTCTCGTCAGAATGGGCCTTTATCTCAAACCATTGGTAAGCTGAATGGCGTCTGCCGGGTATGTCTAGCTGTGCGGCAAGTCCACTTGAGGGATGGTCCTATTCATAAACACGGTCCTCGTAAGTCTCCTTGTCCGGGTTCAGGTCAGCCGCCTCTGGCTCAAAACATTTCACTCAACTCCCGTAGTGCTATACCTTCACCTGACCACTCAATATCCAGCCAACCAGACAACCTTACAGATAGCAGCAACGCTAAATTTGATCATACAGTCAACTGCAGTGCAGGCTCAAATCTCGCAGCTAATTGTAAACGTAAAAGCTGCAGAACAGGCAGGAACTCTGCTGCCAGCAGAAATTCTATCGTCAGCAACGCAGTTGGCAGCAGTAGTGTCAACGCCAATGCTGCTAGCAGTAAATCTTCTGACCTCATATGTCCCCATGATACTGACTCATCAACTGATTCCTCTGCCATTCGCCATCCGACGCTGTCACAACCCATTATCAAACACATTCCGAGGTCTGCCAGAGCTCCCTGTGCTAGAGCTCTGATTGCTATTCTTATGAACATTTCCAGAAATTCTGAGAATTTAGTCAATTGGGACAATCTCTTTATTTTTGCTTTCTCAACCTTATCAGTTCATGCTAAGGTGGGGAACAAAGTTAGTTTGCAAATCTCATTCGGAATCGTCTCTCTAAAGATCATATTACTCACAACATTGATGTACCTCAAGAGGAGGCCCTTGGAAAGAAAAGGATTTTCTGTAAATCCTCTCTTTCCGCTTCAGTGCAATCCAAGTTAGAGGAAGGTAATATACGAGCTGCGGTCAGAATTCTCTGCTCGGACGATTCTTTAGCGGAAAATAATGAAAATACTTTCAAACAGCTGTTGGATAAACATCCTACTAAAGCTGTGTCTCCTAACAATCTTTCATCGACTCCAACACCTGCGATCCAAGTCGAAGAAGACATTGTGTTGAAGGCCGTGCTAAGCTTTACCGCCGGAACCGCTGGCGGCCCTGATGGCTTACGTCCTCAACATCTCAAAGATTTAGTTTCTTGCAAGGAGGTAGGTGCTCAGTTACTGCAATCACTGCTTTTATTAACTGCCTAATTCGGGGGGGGGGGCTGCCCTATTCAAGTACGACCAGTACTTTTCGGAGCCAACCTAATTGCTATTCAGAAGAAGAATGGTGATATTCGTCCAATAGCCATAGGTTATACATGGAGGAGACTAGCGGCTAAATGCGTGAACATGTATGCTCTACCAAAGATCTCTGACTATCTTCGTCCCATTCAGCTGGGTGTTGGTGTATCAGGTGGATGTGAAGCTGCAATTCATGCTACCCGTCAGTTTATAACGAATTTGACCCCGGGTTTCTCTGTAGTTAAGTTGGATTTTGCTAACGCATTCAACTGCCTAAGTAGGTCAAAGATGTTAGAAACTATTCACAGACTTCTGCCGGAGATATTCAGCTTTTGTTCATCTGCCTATAGCCAACCGACCCTTCTCAAATTTGGGAATCAATTCATCCACTCTAGTGAAGGAGTTCAACAGGGGGACCCTTTGGGCCCGTTACTTTTCTGTTTAACTATTCAACCTGTACTTACCCAACTTCAAAGTACTTTCAGGCTAAGCTACCTGGATGATCTAACGCTCGGAGGTTTAGATAGTACGGTAGCTAATGATGTTAGGATTATTTTGTCTAAGGGGGCAGAGCTCGGTCTGAGGCTCAATTTAAACAAGTGCGAGATCATCTCTAAGACAATTACTCATGATGATCCTCTCCTAGAATCTCTCATGAAAACTTCAATCACTGATGCGGAACTTTTAGGTGCTCCTCTAACTGTAGGCCATGCCATGGATACTAAACTTGAGAAACATGTTGCGGATCTACAGAGAGCTGCTGCAAGATTGAAGGATATACAGCGCCATGATGCTCTGATCTTGCTGCGCTACTCTGTTAGCGCTCCTAAGGTTATGCACACTCTGCGTTCTTCACCCTGTTTTCAACACCCATTACTTCAGAATATTGACAAGATTTTAAGAGACTGTTTGTGCAGCCTGATAAATGCAGATTTATCAGACTCTCAATGGCAGCAAGCAAGTCTTCCAGTTCGGAACGGTGGTCTCGGAATTCGCAGTATTTCTCAACTGTCTCCGTCAGCCTACCTGTCGTCTTATAATTCAACTCGGAGCCTTCAAGAAGAAATACTGAGAAGCAGTGACTCTTCCATCGATCCTGTGTACATCAAAGCTGCTGAGTCAATGTGGTGCAGTGAAGTCGAGGCCAGCGCTCCAGTCGGTCCTGCTGCTGGAATTCAAAGGAATTGGGACGATTGTATTGTGAAGAAGAGCTTCAATCAGATTCTAAACTCACTTTCTGACTTGAAAGAGAAAGCTCGACTGATTGCAGTTTCGTCTCCACACAGTAGTGACTGGCTGCACGCGCTTCCGATTGCCTCCTGCGGATTACGCCTTGACGACGAATCTATCAGAATAGCAGTTGGCCTTCGTCTCGGCACCAAGCTTTGTGAAATTCACCAATGTGTGTGCGGTAGTCTGGTAGATCCTAAAGGTCATCATGGACTTTCCTGCCGCAAGAGCGCTGGCAGATCGAGCAGGCACCACAACATAAATCACATAATTTGGCATGCCCTGATTAAGGCCAATATACCCTCCAAATTAGAACCGACTGGAATTTCTAGATCAGATGGCAAAAGACCAGATGGTCTTACTCTGATCCCGTGGAAAGGTGGCAAATCTCTGCTTTGGGATGTTACAGTAACAGATACCGTAGCTAAGTCTTATTTAAACGTGTCTTCGGTGTCAGCTGGTGGAGCTGCTGAACTAGCCGCCGACAGAAAAATAAGCAAATATCATGAATTGTCTCGTAGCTATTGTTTCATACCACTTGCTCTCGAGACTTTAGGTCCTATGAATAAGGAAGGAAGCGAATTTATTTCTTCATTGGGTCATCATTTATCCGCCGCTACAGGAGATAAGCGCGAAACCAGCTTCTTGAGACAGAGACTCTCAATCTGCCTACAGAGATATAATTCCATCTGTGTAAGGGGGACCTTTAGTGCAAATCGGACAGATAGCTATGTTACAACTGAAAACACTCTTGCATCTGATTATCTAATTCGTTCTACTTCTCTCTCCAACAGCTTGGCTCACACTCAGAATTTAATTTCACCTCGCCATTCTTCAACAGTCTACCCATATGCACATCTCCGTTCGGAATATCATCATCATGGTCAGACTGATAATGAAGTTCTTCATGCACATCAACTAGTTCCTGAAGATCTTCATGAACTTCAACCCGAACTTACGGCACCTGCCAGAGGTCTTGCCAAGGCTGATGCAACGGAAGAAAGTGATGTGATTAAGAGAGTTTTGTCTACTAGTCCATCTACAGACGCTTATCCTCCTCAATCTGCGCTATTCAAATATGACGCTCACAACCCTTACAAGACCTCTGACTTCACTTCCACCCCAACTGTGACTGCTATCTACAAAGAGAGCTCCTTAGGTTTGTTGGAGAGTTACTCAGAAGCTATTCAGTCAGTGCGCCGAGGTTATAAGCCCATCTCACTGCGCCGCCTCGAACAGGAAGTCCTGAGCTACAGCCTCAGGGAGCGTTTCTCCGCCGCCTCTCAGCCCTGTCCTCCACGGCGCACCAGCGCCATATCCCCTAGATGCTCTAAGGCCGAGACCCTCATGGGTGCCTCCAGGGATGGAAGGAATAAATTCCATTCGAGTAGGAAGAGGCAGGTATCGAGGCTGACATTGATCGATCCTCGGAGAAATTTAGGAAGTCAGCCTGTCGAAGGGCTTGAAGAGTCAGAGAGTGAGGTAAAGAGAATGAATGAAATTTTCACGAATCGAACGTGGGTCGTTACATATCACAACGACCAGAGGCGCGTTAAAACACGAAGGATAAGAATTACGGGACTCACGAGAGGACAATGCAACAGAGGCCTGACGAATGCGGTGGCTCCTCTGGTACTCAGGCTGGTTACCCCTCCTCACCCAGCTATCTGTCCAGATCTCCCTGCAATCAGCGGCATGCCCCGTCCAATCCCAGTCACGCTTCCCCTCGACATTCCCTGCGGAGTTTATCACGGAATACGACAGGGGAGGCAGGGAGAAGGGCGCTGGGGCCTATGTCTGAACATGCAGAATCCGCTAATGGAATTGTGGAAAGAATTTATAGCGTTGCGGAAAGCCAGCCCGGTGAGTTGCAGGACACTGAATTGGAAGAGTTGAATGAACAAATTACTGGTGAACAGTTGAACCTCGACAATGAGATCACTGACGTGTTAGGTGACGGTCGCGATGTGGTTCAGGAACACTATGTGGACGCTGTTAGTCCTGACGTAACCAGAAACATGGAAAGCACCTCCATCAGTCTACCCAGAATTAATCTTAGACCTGCCATTCCAGCACCTATGCAGAATCAAAGTCCCAACCCATCTGTGGCTTCATCTGTTCTAACCCAAAATAAAAGCCAAATCCAAACAGGTGCCCGACCTATACCCCCAAAAACTGAAATCAAATCGGGGGTTCAGTCCACGTAGCCTCAGCCTCAGGTGCCGACTGGTGACAAGAGGGCACTGGGCAGCACGTGAACACTAGGGTGATTGTCAACGGGTTAAACACGGCCCGTCTAAAAGAGAAGAGATGCGTCCTACGTCCCTGCCTCTCAATACCCCCCTCCTCCTCCCTGAGTGCGTCCATAGAGCCTGAGATAGGTCCACTAGAGTTTTCTGCGCTGACAATCAGCGCGAAAAATAAGAAACTCGAGGCTAGAATGGCCTCTATCTCCCAGGGGTCCCTCTCACCAGGGCCACAGCACCAGGGTCAAAGGCTGAACCAGATGTTGGCCTCAGGGCAGGCTGAGGCGGAGAGGCAGAGCTCATCGGGTTTTACAAATCAGAGCTCAAATCAAGCGGATACTCGCTCCCAAAATTCTCTAGGAACAGCTATCCAGATTTCAGGGTCGATGACTTCTAAAAGCGGTTCTCCCAGCAGAGTTCTCACAACTGCCTCATCAACGCCTGTTCAGGGGAGTCACCATCGTGGTGGATCGATAACAGATGAAGTGGAGACGGGCGCTGCTGGAGCCAAAGTTGTGGATTCAGGGCAATGTCACCCGCTGCTGCGACCAGCAACGTTTAATAATAATAATAATAATAATAATAATGACATTAAAATAGTCTTAATTACATTTATTATTTTGATAAACAACTATCCTACACTAGAATAAAATAATAAAATCTTGCAATAATATAAAAATGTTGTATAATAATAATAATAATAATAATAATAATAATAATAATAATATTTCGCATTGAGTCACAGGAAGGAGTCCAACAAGGGGATCCCTTAGGGCCCATGCTGTTTTGCTTGGCTATTCACCCTCTCCTTACTTCTCTCTCTAGCGATCTCACGGTGCGATACCTAGATGACATTACTCTAGGTGTTTGCGAGTCGTCGATTGCAAATGATGTACAGACTATCATCGACAGAGGCCAAGAATTTGGGCTTCAGTTGAATCGTACCAAGTGCGAAGTCATTTCATCAGTTTGCAAATCTCCGGGCAACTCAGTTTTGTCATCATTTGTGCCAATGTGCCTATCCCATAGTTCTCTACTCGGCGCGCCACTCTCTGGAGAAGAAGCTACTACCACCGCTTTATCCAGTCGCCTTGAAGACCTCAAACGTACAGCATCACGCTTGAAGTCGTTAGCCGCTCATGATGCTTTAACAATCCTTCGCTTTTCTTTAAGTGCACCTAAACTTATGCACGTTCTGCGCTCTAGTCCGAGCTTCTCTAATCCGCGGCTTTTAGACTACGACGAGGCTCTTAGGCAATGCTTGTGCGCCGTTATCAACGCAGATTTGTCTGTTTTGCAGTGGCAGCAAGCCAGTCTACCGGTGAGCATGGGTGGTCTTGGAATTCGTCTTGTTTCCCATATCGCGCCTTCAGCCTCTTGGCAGCGATGGGAACGAGGCAAGACGCCATCCTTCATAAGTGCTCCCTTTCTGCCGATAGTTCCATTGACGTTGCGTTGTCAGTTTGGTCCAAAAGCCTCACCTCCAGTGCTCCACCTTCTACCTCAGTCAGTAGCCAGAAATCATGGGATCGTCCTATAGTGGATCGGATTTATAACAGTCTGTTAGAATCCCAGTCCAATGCAGTAGACAGAGCACGACTCCTAGCTGTATCAACCAAAAGAAGCAGCGACTGGCTTCACGCTCTCCCTGTTGCTTCTTGTGGGCTATTTTTAGACAATGAGGCGATTCGAGTAGCTGTTAGTTTCCGTTTAGGGGCGAAAACTTGCGAGCCTCACATGTGCCCCTGCGGTCATGAGTCGACGCTTTAGGTCTCCACGGCCTCTCCTGCAAACGAAGCTCAGGTAGAATGTCTCGCCATCACAATTTAAATGACATAATATGGCGAGCACTTTCGAGAGCAGGCATCCCTTCCTCTAAGGAACCAAGTGGGTTGTCCAGATCAGACGGCAAGCGTCCGGACGGCATGACTTTAGTGCCCTGGTGCAACGGTAAATGTGCCGTTTGGGACGTCACGGTCATTGACACTATGGCAAACTCCTACCTGAATACGACTTCAGTCACAGCTGGTGGAGCTGCTGTTCATGCCGCCTCTAGGAAATTGGATATATACCGTGATCTGTCCTTAGGATATGAAGTTGTTCCGGTGGCTGTTGAAACCATGGGCCCGATGAATCCTGAAGGAGTTGACTTTATTAATGGCATAGGCAGACTTATTGCAGAGCAAACCGGCGATAAGCGAGAGACATCTTTTCTTTGGCAAAGGCTTTCCGTGACTTTGCAAAGATTTAATGCAGTCTGCTTCAACAATTCTTTTAAGCCGATTGATGACCTCGAGTAGCCGGGCGGCGATTCAGCACGTATTGCTCGAATCGTTTTTATCAAACCCCAGGTTCTTTACACCGGGGTAAAATAAAAAAAAATAAAAATAAAAAATTTTAAAAAAAATAAAAAATAAAAATAATAATAATAATAACCCACATTATAGTGAAATGATCAACTACGTCGATATCTATCACTTTTAATATCACATGTGTAATCCGTTAGGCAATTCTGTCCATTTTTTTGCATCCAGTCCAGTGAATGCTCGAGATTTTACTCTCGGATCAGCACGGCTGGGATTCGAACCCACGACAGTTCAATTCACCTCAGGATCTGTCATTTAAAACTTCATGAAGTTATCTACACCTCTAACCATTGCGCTATTGAGACATTCATTTGCCGGTGCAGAGAATAATGCTCATCATAAAATAAAGTATTATTGAATATCTATATCTATTGGTCCTATTCTATATCTTTGATGCATATGTATTCAAATTGTCTAGGGATAATGAATTAAAATGAGAGAAAGCTCATGTGCTCGATGTTTTCATTAATGACTGTAGCACTCTAATTGTTGTTGATGTTGTTGTTGTTGTTGTTGTTGTTGCTGTTGTTGTTGTAGGGCACAACTCAGATGAATCAGCAAAGATGTAAAGAGTGATCGAAATGTGACCTACTTAGGTCATATTTACGGTATACATTTCTTAAATTAACTTATCTTAATGTCACTTAATTATAGTGGTTAAGGATGACGTGAAAACTTGCAGAACAACAATTAGTAATAACAACAATTAGAGTGCTACAGTCATCAATGACAACATCGAGCACTATTGAGACAAAATCAAGCCGGCGAGCAAAAAAGAAGGTCCAAAAACGGTGCAAATTCCAAAATCTAAAAATTCAGTCCAAAGTCAATAACAATAAATAAATAATAAAGTTCAATAACCATAGGATAAAAAAGTACATTCTATAGACAATTTATAATATGTAGCGGTAACTCTGTTCACATAATAAACAAAGCCTAGTGGGAGAGTGAGGAGGGGTGTGTGCTTCCATTGACGGCTGGCAATATTCTATTTATTCGTATATATTTATTATGCATTTATTTATTTAATAACAGAATGGTATTTTAAATAATTACAAAAAATCATATTTCAATTTCTTGTCGTATGATAATAAACATATATCTTAATTTACAGTTAATGCATGTCTAGATAGAATATCTAGAGAGGATTTATTACATTTTAAGAATAAATTACATTGCAGTAGCCTGCCGCATAACAATAAATTTTATGATGCACAGTGGCGCAGCTCCAACGAATGAAATAATACATAAGGTGATTTTTCAAAGTAAACACCTTTTATAAAAGGTCTATATTTTTGATACTAACACGTACGCACGTACCAATCTAGTAGTAATTTAAAAGAACATATAAGAGGGTTCAATTCACCTCAGGATCTGTGTATATATATATATATACATATATATATATATATATATATATATATATATATATATATATATATATATATATATATATATAATAACTTAATGCTTTAATAACCACGTACAGCACATGGTTTCCTTACATTGAGGTCCTGACTAAATGTTACCCTTAAATCTTTTCCGTCACTCAAAACCAGTATAATTAACTAAGTAAAGTTTTAATAGACATTGGAAAATCCTAGAAAGTTACTAACATCCGTGGGAAAATCCCAGATTTTCGATGCTTCAAAAGTAGAAGTTTTTTAGTGAGTTTAAAAAAGTAAACACGCCTTATAGTGAAACAATCGACTAAAATTGAGTAGGTTGATATCTAGCTATTTTTGACAGTGTTGTAAGAAGTACTCAGAAAAATACTTTAAGTAAAAGTAAATGATTATTAAAATAAAAAACTACTTCAGCAGAATTTTACTTATAATTTTACTGAAAGTAAAAGTAAGCTTATTTGACAAGAAGTAGCGTGGGCGGATCCAGGAATTATTAAGGGGGGAGGGCGAAATTTTGTTTGAAAGTGTACATAGTTTTTGCTTATGTCATGCCTTCTTCGGGACAAGCGACGCAACTAGAAAATATGTTGTAGGGGGGCTTACAATTTTTTCACTACTGCGCTCGGCTCGTAAAGTGAGTGTATCCCCGTGTCTTACCTCCCCCCCCCATACCCGTACTAAAGCCAGGGAAAACCTAAAATGCTAAAATCCTACATTTATTTTGGAAAAAGCAGGTTAATATTTTGTTCACCTTCGAAAAAACTCAGCCGATCTGGACGAATTGCAAAAGTGACCTAATTTTGGCGGTAGTCCAAGGCTGATTGCACCACTGTTCCGGGACAGAGTTTACATTTTTAATCACACCCTTTTTTCCTCTTATACAGTAGTTAATATACTTTAAAACTACTTCATAGGAAGTTGAAATTATTTACTTTTGCAACCTAAACGTAATCATTGGATTATCTTTAGTTAAGAATACTTTTAGACTGTCAGGACAAAATTAATGTTTGGTCTTAGCAGACATTTAAGTTAATGTGAAATTGAGAGCTAGTGAAACGGTCATCATTTTTCGGCCCCCCATCCGCTATACAGGGCTGCTCCTAGTATACTAAATATATGCCCCTAGTGGGGGCCAATATTTGAAAAAAAATTGAGCTAGTGGAACCATAGATATAAAAGAATCTTCTAGTTCTCTCTAATACTTCATTGAGTGGAACTGTGTTCCCTCTCATACCCGCCCCCTAACGACTGCCCTTGCAAACATATTTACACATAGAAATTTCCACGTCCGTCTGTCAAGCTAGCACCATATTCATCACCACATTCGTCACCACATTCGCATATTTTCCCGGTTTTCAGATCATTCCAGAAAAAGGACGTTATATTAAATTAGATTTTTAAATTTTACATTAGATTTAATTTTTCGTTCACAATGAAGTTAAATTAACATGATTAACTCCGGCTCTCTCACCAGTGTCCTATATCAAGTATGTAGCGGGTCCAATGTATTCATATTCCTACTCATGTGCTACCTCCACTACCTTCATGCTCCTAAATTAAGACCACTCCACCGACTAATAAGTTAATTCCTGCTCAAAATTCTAAGAATTACTCACCTTAATTTAGCCTACAGCCTAAATATGAATAATATGGCGTCTGAGATGGTTTCTTGTTATTGTTCTCGGATCTTATAAACATATGATTTGAACCCAGTACAATGTAAAGCACAATAGAACATGCTTGGTGCCAAATTATTTTATTTTTAGCTGGGCCTAAATTAATCCACTGATCTCAAGAGAAATCAAACAAAATAATTGTGTATTGAGTGAACAACATAAGTGTGAGTGTGTATGCTTTCCTTTTGCTTAGTATTTTTAAAAGTAGTTAAAATAGGATTATATCGACTAATCTAGTAAAGCAGATTGTATATTTTTAGGCCGGTAAATTTTGCATTCATTTTATCGATTAATCTTTGGTGATTTTTCTGATCGGTTATGTTATTTTTACAAGTCATCCTGATTTCCTAGGCCAGTATAATTTAAATTAAGTTACTCTTGGATCTTTGACAAACGAGGATTAAGTTAGTGTTGTCTCTTTTGGAGGTATATGTCCATGTTGGGCTAATCTTATATACCAGTACTCTTAAGTATGGAATAATCTTAGCAAGTATAACGTATCCTAGTTGCACTGATTGAATATTCTCTTTGTACTAGAACCAGTGGCAATGTCGGTAAGATATTCGATTGCGGATCAGTATGTCCCGAGTTCAAATCCTGGGCTCGCCCATCACTGGCATTTCTTTCGAGTGAGGACACTGAAGTTAACATTAGCTTACCAGCTTTTATACATACTCATGATGTGATGAATATTTGTATCAATATTTGTTCATGTGACAGTGGCTTCATTAACTTAGGTCTATCTGTAAATTAAGTAAAATGTTGAATTAAATGAGAAATGAGCCAGTAGTACATATTGGGTTCTCTCTGTCTTAGTGCACTGCCTACTGGCAGGTCCATGGTATATAATGCCTCCATGCTTCTCCATCTTCCGCTTTCTTCTTCATGTCCACATATGAGTGAATCTTTAAATCATTTAACAGTCTTAATCTCGGCCTGCCCCTGCCTCTATTTTTTATTTCTTCCATTCTACCTTCTCTGACCTCTTTTAATAGACTTTTCTCCCTTAGAATGTGTCCTATTCAACTTTTCATACTATTTCTTAATTCATTTATCAACGGTCTATCTGTACCAACTCTCTCCAGAACTTCTTCATTTATAACCTTTTGAGTCGAGCCAATCCTCACCATTCTTCTCCAAATCCATATTTCCAATGCCTCTTGTTTCCTAATATCTTCCTTCCTTAAGGTCCATGTTTCACTTTTATATAATTTACCATGGTCCAAACTAAGGTTTCACTGTCTTTATCTTAGCATATTGGCTAAGCATTTGCTTAATTTTTCATTAGTTCTGCTTTCGAATCACAGAACTGGTCTTCTCCAATTTGCGCAAATGACATTGAAGTCCATTTCTGAATTTGTATATTCTCTTATATATTTCAAGCTTATCGATTTTGCTTTTGTTTATAGCAGAACAATGGATGAGAGATACTTACGACGGAGACCTTTGGATTCTGAGGAGCCGCTGGCACCTGCGGCATCTGTTTCTGGCAGAATAGATCGAAATGAACCTTATTCCTTCAAAGACCCAAACCATTTCTCTACCATGTTCACAAAGTTTAACGAGCAACGTCAGGATGGACGCTTCATTGATTGCATTGTAAGGGTCGGTTCAGTGAAGATACCCGCTCACCGTTCTATCATTGCAGCCTGTAGTGAATATTTTAATGCACTGTTGAGATTTAATTCTTTGTCTATCGATGATTCTAGCAATGCTACCAGGGGATCAGAGATTGTTGAAGTAACAGTTGATGGTAATATTATGTCCATTGAAGCTGTTCATACTCTTCTTGATTTTGCATATACAGGGAGTATTAAAATTACTTCTGCTAATGTAAAAGAGCTCTTGAAGGGATCTGATTTTCTTTGTATGACATCTATTACTGAAGAATGCTATAAGTATTTGCTAGAGAATTTGGACAGCAGTATTGCTTTTGAAGTTTATCAATTTGCTTGCAGCATTAACAATGCAGAGTTGGTTAGTGGAGTAGTATGCTTCATTGCGCAGCACTTTTATGAGTTCTTAAATCAGGAATTTCTCTATAGCATTGATGTTGATTTGCTCACTCGCATTCTGGCTCACGACAAACTTGTAGTCATGGAAGAATTACCATTTGGACTTGGGAAGCAGTTCTTTTTTGTAGTAGCTTCACGTCAAGAAGAGCTAGTACTCAAATTCATAGTTGAGTACGTACGTCAGTCGGAAGACAAGTCGGTGTTATCCCAACTGCTGCAAAATTGTGTAAGATTTTCTCTGATTTCTCCTGATCAAATGGCAGAGTTGAAGAAGATGAATTTCATGTTGCAGTCTAAAGAATGTCAGGTAGTACTCTCTGAGGCAATGAATTGTAATATTGGATCTTGTCAATTAATGGATCAGTATCTGAAATCTCGCGACCTTTCAGGTAACCTATCCCTTTAATTACTACTGTTTTACTGCTAATTTTCATTTGCCGAAGTTTGTGAATATAATTACTTTAAAATTGCAGCAGTATCGTTTTTCATAGTTTGATGTAGCTTTTACTGTGTAATTAATTGGTCATCCTTTGTCTCTAATTGTATATATGTACCACCAACATACTGTGGTTTCATAGTGAAGTAATTTCCAAAATTAAATTTTGATTAATTATATATTATTTGGTCAGATATTAATGATAAATTGTAATTATTGTTTACTATTTGATTAATTATAGAAATTATTGTCGTTCAATTGCACATGTCATTCGGACTTGAGAAGAAATCATGCATACATGAGTTTATTATATTTGCATGAAATAATGTCTAAATGTTTCACTATCAACAGGTGATAAAATCACTAAGGATAAAGCATAAATTGCACAAATATTTATCAATATAAATCATTATACAATAAAAATAACATTTTCTAGTTTAAGTAGGCCTAAAGGTTTTACATCCAAAAATCCCAATAAAATCTTGGTATGAAACATCAAGAGGACGGTGCACGTATCTTGTGTTTTCTATGAAGCCAGTCTTGTTATCGAGTTCTTGAACACAATTAGATCACTTAACAACATATCATCAGCTGGCTCTGATTATAATCTTGGTACATAAATAATTATTTATGTACAAGGTTTTAAAATTACCAGCACAGTTCATCTCAGCACCTCTAAGCCATACGATTTGCCTATCCTTCCAGGTAGGTTATTGTCCAAAGTTATTCCAATACACAACAATGGAAGTTTAGAAAAAAGTTATTGATCTATTTCACTTTTGAGTAACCTGGGAATAATATTTGAGAAAATAATTTATGAAAAATATCTTACTTTTTTATAAAAATGATCTGATACGAAAATCAATTTGGATTTAGATCAGGCCACTCAACTGTTGACGCACTTTATATCAGCACCTAGGCTACATGATACACCATGAAGAAGCTAAAGCTAAAGCTAATGTTAACGTCAGTTTCCTCACTCGAAAACGATCTCAATGACCGGCGAGCCCAGGATTCTAAAAAGCTTTATATGAACTTATTTTTTGGATTTAACCAAAAAAGATTTTTATATGGCCAATCACAGTATATTGGTAAATTATGGCATTATGGCATGCTTAGTGATGTACAGACTTGGTGCAAGTCATATCTATCGGGAAGATATCAATATGCAGTCATTGATCACATAAACCCTTCTGTGTTGCCAATTGATTTAGGTGTTTCTCAATGATCCATACTGGGTCCTCTCCTATTTCTAATCTACATGTATATTAACGATATTCAACATGCCTCAAACGGAGGATATCTCGGACAATTTGCGGACTATTATAATACTTTCATTGGTACAAAAAATCTCCCAGAAATGTTTAATAAAGCTAACATTGAATGCATGCGAATCAGTGATTGGTGTATGAGTAATAGGCTTACAATTAATTATTCTAAATTCGTGTATAGCCTATGTTATCTTTACTTTCCGAGCACAGTGAAATCTATATATCAGATTACAATCTTTCGATTACTGTGGATGGAAAATCCCTATCAAGAGTAATTGTAATTTAGTTTCTAGGTATACTTATCGATGAAAAACTAATCTTTGCCCTAATCTTTGGGGAAGAAATTAAAGAAGGTTCATGTAATGTAAATATAATTTGTGGCTTGTTATATAAGCGTATAGAATATGTTCCTATGAATTGTTGTAAAAGCTTGTAGGCTATTTAGCACTTGTATGCAGTAGAATATCGTATGGTTTTTTAAAATGTGAAGAAATCTCTTTATCCTGTACACATAGCGAACAACAGAGCGCGGAGAATTCTACAAGCATGAAATAGACTATACAAATTTAAGCAAATTTGCTTGACTTATAATACTCTGACGATATTCAATTATAAAAATTTCTATCCTTACACAATATTTGTAAGTGTTTGTATTTTGAAGGCTCTATTTCTAAAGTTATGGGATATATGTTTAGATCGAACCTTTCACACTATGGTACTTATCATACCAGATTTTCCTTAACTAATTATCTCTTCTCCGGGGAATGACATTATTCGACAAAATTTAATGCTTTGGAATGCTGCCCTATATAAATTATAATCAATTCGTAATTTATGCTCTTTCGCTTCGTTTAGACGATCATATGAAATTTCTCATGGACTCATTTCAGTAACATTTGTCTTTTCTTGATTCATTAGTGTTTGAAATGAGTGTTTTATTAGTATTTTTCGTATACTAATTACTATTATAACTAGTGTTACTTCCTCATTCGAACATTTTGAGTCCAGCTAATCCTTTCCATTCTTCGCCATACCCACAATTCCAATGCCTCTAAATTCCTGATATCTTCCATGGACCTTAAGGGAAGGAGATATCAGGAAACTAGAGGCGTTGGAAATGTGGATATGGAGAAGAATGGAAAGGAATAGCTTGGCTAATGTAACAAAATTAATGAGGAAGTTCTGAAGAGAGTTGATACAGATAGACAGTTGATAAATGCATTAAGAAATAGCAAGAAAAGTTGGACAGGATACATTCTAAGGGGGAAAGTCTATAAAAAGAGGTCATAGAAGGCAAAATGGAAGAAAATAGAGGCAGAGGCAGGCCGAGATAGGGAATGTTAGATGATTTAAAGATCCACTCATATGTTGACATGAAGAGGAAAACGGAAGGCAGAGCAGAGTGGAGGCGTGGACCTGCCAGTAGGCAGAACACTAATAGAGAGTGTTGCTTCCTTTGTGTTCAACTAGCTAGAACACTTTATGCTCATTCTGGTGGACGCTGGGTAAAATGACTTACTAAATTTATGATTTAAATGATTGATATATTTATATTGATGTTTCTGTACGGTGTGATTTATTTTCATTTTTGGTTGGTTCGAATAAGCATAAGGGTATATATTTCTTTCTTTTTCATGAAGATATCATGCCATATCATGCTTACATAAAGATATCGCCCTTGCTTGAAGATGTCATACTTGCATTAAAAAATTGTACTTACATGAGCATATAATACTGACATGAAGATATCAAACTTGAAATTTTTTTATTTATTTTGATCATACAGGTGTTATAGAATGCAGTTGGTCAGAGAAGTTGGCAACTCATGTTTTTGATGAGACATACATTTCTGACTTTGATGATTCAGAATATCATTCATATGATGCATATACTGTAATGTACGTCATTGGAATGAAATTCTATTCACGCCGCTGGGATGAACATAAAGTTATTGGAGGTAATCTATTTTTATACTTTGATCTATAGATATGTCTATATCTCTATTTTGTTATTTCTTCTATTTGAGGCTTTACCTAAAAGTAAAAGTAAACACGCATTATAGTGAATAATCAACTATGTTGATATCTCTCACTTTTTAAAACCATATGTTTAAACCGTTAGGCAATTTAATCCATTTTCCGTATAACCAGTCTTGACAGTGAATGTCCGAGATTTTACTCTCAAATCAGCGCGACCGGGATTCGAATCCACGAAGGTTCAATTTACCTCAGGATTTGTCATTTAAAACTTCATGACGTTACCCCTACGCTATTAAGACATTCGTAAATGAGCTCTCCTCGGATTGTTAACTAGAAAGCCAACTTTTCAAATGCAACAAAACGAATTATCATAATTCTCAGGATATGAGACCAGAGCTGTAGGGAAAGAGATCCAACATGTCCAGGCTTTGCATGAGTTAAATAGTTTCTGAGTTACATGCAGCCACGCGATTGTAAATGATTGATGAAATGTGATTAATTCCAGTTAAATATGAAATATTAGATGCACCTGTGTGCAAAGATGTACAATAAAATGCTATTTGTAAAATAAGTGCTCATTTTTCCTAGAAAAATGAGCACTTTTAATTGAATCTGAATTTGAAACCATACCTCTCAATCCTAAGGCGGACGTTCCAGCAATGTACCATTCGACTCTCAAGAAATTAATGTAGGTGGCCTATAGAAATTTCTTATACATGCAAAAGTTGATTTAATTACAAATTATGTTACGACGATGCGATGAAATTTATATTTGTCTGAAATTTATAGTGGACAAATGACAGATCTGCAATTACTGTTAATATTTCTGAAGTATATATATATATATATATATATATATATATATATATATATATATATATATATATATATATATATATATATACAGACTGGGGAAAAAAATACTAATCCCCTAGCGAAATCTCAATAACTTCAACAAACTCAATACATTTATACAAAATTTTTGGAGCTTCTAGAGGAGGAATTTCTGCATATAACTTGCAAATTTGATGAAAATCTTTTGAGCAGTAACAAAATTACAACTTTTCTATGAAAAAAGTGCAAAAATCAATTTTGACAAGGCCTATTTTACCAAAAAGTCTTAATAACTTCGACAAAACTCAAAATAGTTTAACAAAATTTTCGGAGTGCCTAAAGGAGGAATTTCTTTGTATATTCTCCAAATTTGGTGAACATATATTCAGAAGTAACAAAAATACAGCGTTTCTCCGGAAAAGGTGTTAAAAATCAATTTTAACATGGCTTATTTGAACAAAACTACCGGAAATTTTCTTAAAAATTTAGGAATAATTTTAGCAGAAGAACTACTTTTAATCATCTTTTATTGGAGCATCTAACAAGGTAGTGTAGGCTTATACTCCACCACTTAATAAATGGCCCTATTCAGCGTTGTTATGTTCTTAAAAAGGAATGACTGACATTTCGGAAAGCCTTGTTGAAATTTCTTTTTGTACTCTTCTTGTAGAAATGCTGTAATTTCGTAAATACTGAAAATATTTTCACCAAATTTGTAGGTTACATGCAGAAATTCCTCCCCTAGGAGCTCCGAAAAGTTAGTAAAGATATTTTGAGTTTTCATGAAGTTATTGAGATTTCGCTAGGGGATTTTTTTTTCCCCAGTCTGTATATAGCTTAGCAATTAAATTTCAATATATAGGGCCTACTCGCCAAAGATTTATTCTCGACGAATGACAGAGCTGTAGCTTTTTAGGAAATACAAATACATGTAGGCCTATGGCACAGTGATAAAACTTAAATATCTTATATACTTGCAATAAATTTTTAATGGACAAATGACTGAGCTGTAATTAATGCAGTGATAAAATTTAAATAGCCTGTATACTCGCTATAAATTCATAATGGTCAAATGAGAGCTATAGTTAGCATAACTAATCTACATCATCATCATCTTTCCTAGAATTCCAGCTTAACCAGGGTAGGAATATGAATAGACCTTCTCCAATCCTCTCTGTCCCACCCCAATCACAATTTATGCCCATACCATTCCATTCGTTTAAATTTTTGTAGCAATTTCTGGAGTCCTCACCAACCGAACGCTCTTTCTCGTTTTGGTTTTGATCTTATTTTATGTCGATTTTTAATCTTTTTTTTACGTCGTATTTTTATGTGATTCCGAAATAAAATAGACTATCTCTCATATTTTACGACACGTGCAGTACACGGTCTATTGTTCAATCAACCCGGACACAAAACGGGGAGTAATCAGCGTAACTAAAGGAATTATAAATATGAATTAATGACGCTCAGCGTTACATCAGACAGAACTGGCTTATTATATTAGATATTGCATTCATCACTATTGTCAGTATTTTGTGTGTATATTTGATTAAGAAAATAATAAATAGATAAAAAAGCTAAATAGGGCAGGGGTTTGGGGTTGCTAAAAGTTTTAAGAGAAGGAAATTGCAAGCGAACTCTTATGGCAAGCCGAGACAATGGATGTTATGTGGCTTAATAGCGAAATTCTTATAGAGATGAAACAAAGGCTGAGGGTAGAATTGGCAACGACAGGTATGTAATATGGATCTGCTGTTAGACAGTACAATTGGAGAGGTAGAGAGAGTTTATTTTATTTCAGAATTATCACTACAGTGTTACATAGGTGTTATTGCAGCAGTCCAGAATTACATATAATCCGTGACATAATATGCAATACAGTCAAAGACAAAACACTTGAAAATAGTAAATAGTTAAGAAAATGT
This sequence comes from Enchytraeus crypticus, assembly GCA_905160935.1. Taxonomy (NCBI): domain Eukaryota; kingdom Metazoa; phylum Annelida; class Clitellata; order Enchytraeida; family Enchytraeidae; genus Enchytraeus; species Enchytraeus crypticus. The sequence continues at coordinate 210,394 of CAJHZI010000214.1, read as the reverse complement.
CTACCCTCTCAACACTAACAGTTAACGAAAATGAACTGAAATAATGGCTACCAATATAGCGACTAGCGCCATCTTGCTGGTTACCTCAGTAGCTTTAATATTTTTCTAAAATTTTTATTTAAACAATATTTTTAAGGTAGTCTGTAACAACCCTAGACATTTACTGGCACATTTGTTACATCCGCAAAACAATCGTGATTATTCAACCCGAAGAAATACTGCTAAGAGATGCTTTTCGCTTCCCATAAAACGAAGTAGTCTGAGTGACAAGAACTTCATTACCCGTATGAGTTTAGATGACGCTAATTAATTTAATGAATACTAATATTGCTTCTTTACTTATAGCACAGTAGGCCCCAGATGGTATTTATGAATAGTATAAGCCATGGATTTATGTAAAGTTGTAATATCCAAGTAGTAAATATTATCGAAAACAACTTTTTTCATCTCTCATTTAGTAGCCTATATATATTTGTAACCTATTTACTGTTTATGCTATATTTGTAATCTGTTTTTGTTGCAATTTCTGTACTGTAACTTTCTGCGGTTGTCAGATTGAAAACAAATAAGTGAATATATTATTATTATAAATAGTTAGCAACAACCAATTAGTGCTTTAGTCATCAATCAAGTAAGCTTAAAGTAAAAAGTTTGTAAAACTTATGTTAACGTCAGTTTCCTCGCTCGAAAGCGATGTCATAAGAGATTTAAGAGATAAATTTACGTATTGCCATTTGGTAAATAAGTGTAGTACATATGTTTATTTAAAAGTCTTCAAACACTGACAACAGACAAATCAACAGTTCAAAGTGTGATCAATATATGTAGCATCAAACAGAAAATAACATTTGCTCATTACGGCCATCAGAGAGGGCACTGAAGTACCCTATCGAGCTGACCACCGCAGTAAACAAAGAAAGAGGGAGATAGAAGAAACACTAAATTTTTTGCTTAAAAGCCTATGACGACAGTAATGTTACGTATATATCACTAGGATAATTAATGGATTGCACATTATAAAAGCATTATTTACTTTAATTTTAAGGGATAGAAGTGAGCTACAATAACGGACTGAAGCTACTGCACGGAGGAAGTGGCGATGGTTACGAGATGGAAGAGTTTGATTTAGACTCTGACGAGCGGATCATTGGAGTGACGGCACGATCTGGCTGGATGATTGATAGGTTGAGGTTTGAGACCAACAAGCGAACAAATCTCGGCCCGTATGGAGGGGACGGTGGAGGTAAGGTGATGATTAAGAGACCCGCTAGGTCTGCATATCTAGCCTTCATCAGGGGCAAAGTGATGAGTACGCTGAACGTGAAAGCTGTTAGGCATCTTCAGTTTGGCTGGGTTTACAACAAGAACTTTGTGTGAAGAATACCGTCATGTCTTCTTTGATGTAGTATGTGTCAGTTTTCACATCATGCGATAATCTGTTGGTTCTTGTAGTAAGCCATATAGCTGCAATTGAAATATTCATTTTAGATAAATGTTTAATCAGATTAAGTAGAGTTAGTTAACCCGACCCCAGCCACACTGGGATTCAAGGGAAGAAGAAGATGATGATGATGATTAAGTAGAATTAGTGGAGTGTTTAATTCGTTTTCAGGTGTGTCGCTAACATGAAACTGGAGTGTCTAAACTTACTAACTTAGGCATAAGTTTCAGCTTAATAGATCTTTTTATTTACATGTTTTTGATATCCAGAAGAGTTGTATTACAAATTAAGAGGTTAAGGAGACTCTTATAAATGCCAGTGATATATTACTTATACATTTAAATTAATATTATTATTTAGTTCCTTTTGTGTGCTTGAATATCCCTCTCCCAAAACATAGTATTTTCACCTTTTTTATAATAAGCTCTGCTCTTATATAATTAATCCATCAAGCAGATGATTCAATTATATTGTTGTTGTTTATATGGAAGATATTATAATTTAATCCAATAATAATAAATAATAAAAATAATAATTAATATATTAATGTTTAGATAAATACTCTAATGAAACAGATCATCAACAATATTCTAATGAATCAGCATCTTCTGGTCACGGTTCATAACATTAGACAATAATTGAATACAATTCGTCGCAAGTTGTAGGGTAATATCAGTATTGATTTGTCAGTGAGGAAACTGACGTTAACATAAGCCTTACCAGCTTTTTATTGAGATTTCTTTGGACTGATTTTCTGGATTTTGGAATTTGCACCGGTTTTGGACCTTCTGTTTGCTCGTCGGCTTGATTTTGTCTCAATAGTGCTCGATGTTGTCCTTGTTGACAGTAGCACTCTAATTGATGTTATGTTATGTTATTGCTCTATGAAAATACTGTGATTGGTATATGACTTTTTATCAGTGGCGTCAGAACCCCTCGGGCAGGAGGTATAATTGCCCTTCAGGAGGGTATTAGGCCTACCTCTCCCCCTAAAATGCAGCTTGACTGGACCATTAAATAGAACTCCAAAACAGTGTTCTGTACACTAGTCTTACTGTAGGCTTAATCCTTTTTGAAGAAAATGGTTTCATTTCCTATTGTCGATGCAGTTTTGTTTACTTTTAATTGTTTACATTTTTACTAGGATCTTATTTTGTAACTTTTCACAGATCTGATTTTATTATATGCATATGTATAATTCGCTGGTTAATTATCTATATGCTAATTCATTACAAATACATGTTTTGCATTGTTGAATACTTAAAGATTGTCCGGGAGTTGAGAGTTTGTTTAGTGGTTCAATACTACGTAGGCCTATGCTGGCATTCTGTTTATCTCGCGTTTACACTTAATGCTCTTAAGTGCATAAAACTGAACTGTAATTAATCCGCAATATTTTTTAAACATATCTTATTGCATCATGACGAATTTAGAGAGATTATTTGTTAGTAGATGTTTTAGAAAATATCATTTACTTGTTTTTAGTACTTTATGTTTTGGGCGTCTGAAACGTCCGATTTCGAAACTGTGTGTTTAGCATAGCAAGTTTTGTCCTGTTAATGGGTCAGAATTTTTACTAGCATATAATATAGTGCATGCTATCTCTTGGTTATTGCGTGCTCTCTCTTGGTTATTGCGTGCTATCTCTTGGTTATTTCGTGCTATCTCTTGGTTGTTGCGTGCAATCTCTTGGTTATTGCGTGCTATCTCTTGGTTACTTCGTGCTATCTTGGTTATTGCGTGCTATCTCTTGGTTATTGCGTGCTATCTCTTGGTTATTGGGTGCTATCTCTTGGTTATTTCGTGCTATCTTGGTTATTGCGTGCTATCTCTTGGTCATTGCGTGCTATCTCTTGGTTATTGCGTGCTATCTCTTGGTTATTGCGTGCTATCTCTTGGTTATTGCGTGCTATCTCTTGGTTATTGCATGTTATGTTGGTTATTGCGTGCTATCTCTTGGATAGTGGCTTTTCAAGTTACGGAGACTTCTGCGTTTGCAGACTGTGTAACTGTGTTTTATTTAGAGTCCAGGTGTTTAAGATATTAAACATAGGAATGATAGGATTAATCTGATTCTGAGATATTTGTGAACGTTTCGTAGGTGTTAAACTGGATATATTTGCTAACTGGTTTTATTTTATAACGCTTGTTAATAATAATACTAATAATAATAATAATTATTATTATTATTATATGATCTGTATGTCGTGCCGTAACTCGTGCAAATATTCCGGCTACAAAAGAGCCCCAGAGATTGAGCCGCTCAGATGGGAAGCAACCGGACGGTGTATCGAAAATTCTTTGAGCTGATGGCAAGAGCGTCAGCTGGGATGTCACTGTGACGGACACTTTTTCAGCAAGCAATCTCAGCCTTTCATGCGCTGCTGCTAGCTTAGCTGCTGAGGAGGAAGTAAATATGCCGCAGTCTCTAGCAGCTGCTTCTTCCTCAGACTTGCTGCCAATTGCTTTTGAGATCTTGGGTCCCATCAACTCTGCCGCGTCTGATTTCATAAACGAATTAGGCAGGAGAACCAGCGCCATTTCAGGCGACAAACGCGAAAAAGGCTTTCTGTGGCAGCGCCTGCCTATTGCACTCCAGCGCTTTAATGCTGTCTGCGTTCATGACACATTGGCGAATACGGCTTCCCAGAGTGTAGAGGAATTATTTTAAACACTTCTTTTTAATCTTTCTTTTAGTTGGATAAAGTCCTTCTTTTGTCCTATTGTTTAGCCCAGGGCCCTATACTTCCCATGGCAATTGAAATAATAATAATTATAGTAAAAAACACTAGGCCTATAGTGAAATTATAAACTATGTTTTTATCTATCACTTTTAGTACCAGTACATGTTTAAACCATTAAGCAATTTAATTATTCGAATCATTTTAATGTGAATGTCCGAGACTTTACTCTCAGATCAACGCGGCCGGGAATTGAACCCATGAGAGTTCAATTCAGCTTAGGATATGTCATTTAAAACTTCTTGACGTTACTTGACATCTTTAACCACTGCGCTATAGAGATATGTTTATATCTAATCTATTAAACAGCTATTATCAGACTGTAGGCTTTCGGTATCCAATTATCTCTCTTTACCTGCGAATCGCTGTTACTTCTCATATAATCCTTTTTGAAGTGTGCTCCATATACAATGATATATCTATTGAAATACGCAACTTAAAATTTTTTAATTCGTTTAAATTGTCATATACTGTAGACTTTTCCTTAAGAAATCTTGGTAATTACTGAATTTTGTTGCAAATAAACTCTTCATTATCATGTCATACACTATCTTGTGCAATTTATTTATTGTCCTGCAACATATATGTGATATAACAGTTGTCATAGGTATTAGGCAAATGTTTTTACTGTCTCTTCTTTCCCTCTTTTGTTTACTGTGACGCTCAGTTCGATAGGATACCTTAGTGCCAATCTATTGGCCGTTTACATCAAATTTTATTTTCTGTTTGATGCTATATAGTGTGATCACTATGTAGCGTCAAACAGAAAATAAAATTTGATGTAAATTTTATATCATATCACAATGAAATGTCATAGTAACATTTCCCCGTGTTGTGTCCGGGTCCTTTGAAGAATTTGACCAACCGGTGACTGTACGTGTCGTAGAAGGCGACTAACGCGCTAAGATCCATACCAACGTCAGAAAGGGCATTCGGTTGGTGAGCACCTAGTCTCCAGTAATTGCCACAAAACTTAAACGAATGGATAATATCCATTCGTATCCCGACCCTGGTTAAACTGGGATTTAAGGAAAGATGATGATGATGATGTTACATAGTGATAACACAGTTCTAATTAATTATTAAGGTTGATTCATACTGGTTGTTTGAACTCATAACAATTTATCTGCATTTACAGTAATTTTTTGCTTTATTTACCTACTTTGATGCTTCGATTTCGTTTTTGATGACCTCGATGCCTTTCAACTAGCATATATATATATATATATATATATATATTACATTCAAATTGATTCATATTTTGAGATTATTTAAGATTTGGAGATTAAATTTAAGTCATATTTCAGTTCTTGTTGCATACTTGGCTAGAGCCAGTGACGATGGCGGTAATATATTAGTTCAAATCCTGGGCTCGCCCGTCAGTGAGGAAATTGACGTTAACATTTACTGTTGCACTTGCCTTTTTAAGGAATTGTCAGCCAAGACCTTGAGTGACGGGGATTTTAAGTCTGAGCGATGTGATCACGTGATCATGTTCTTGAACAGTTCACGTTCAACTAATGCAAACGAAATATTGCAGCCACAGAGAATCGACTAACGATGCTATCCAACTGACTTTTGGTTTCTCTGCTAGTTTTACAAACGACATTTTCTAAGCCACGCTGAGTTTTTATTTTACTTGCCGCTACGTCTGCGGGAATAAGCACGCACGAATGATTCGTGTGTGCTTATTCCTTATGTTTTCATGTAGTTACCAATATAAAAGTCCCAATTCAGTGTTCAAAGGCTATATAGGCATATTGTACTGATGATTGTGGGTCAACTCAGTTGACAAGCCTACAGGGGATAAAGCGAGAAGGTTAATCTCGACCGTCATGGCGCGGGTTATGTCATCGCCTGCAACCATAGCAAGTTGTTCAGAGCAAACAAGATGCCGACCAATGAGAGTCGAGGAGCGAAATTCGAAATATAAGAGTTTAGTCTTTAAATCCTAAGAAATGTTTAAAATTCCAGTTGATAGTCAAAGTCGCACTCCAAAAAAGCAGTTCAAAACAGTACACGTGTTTAAAGAAAATCATAATTTAGGACAAATTCTGATTTTCTGATACCTCGCGACAATGAATTAGATGTTTTATTGGAATGGAATTAACATTTAGAATACCTTGTAAAATGTCACCTTCAGAAAAATCCTCTGTTTAAAATACAAGTTTTCATTTCAATTTATTAACCATTTGCTTTAGAAATGGATTTCGGAGAAGCGAGGTTTACTTTTAGCCAGCTCTTAAATGGACCATTAGGCCCACTGATTATTCATACTGAGAATAATTCCGGGTTTTTCTATCAAAGAATTGTAGTACGTTTTAATTCAGATATATTAGTATATTTATTTTGCAAATAATACCGGGCAAATTACGAGTTATTACAAAGGAAGGTAGGTTTTTATTGTAATAACACGGTTATAATAACTCGCAATTACGAGTTATTATAATGAACATGTTTTTCAAGAATTGCAGTCATTGTGCTCATAGCCATTGTTTTTAATACAAATATTATGCCAATACATGTTACTCAAAAACCAGTAGCATCCATTTCCCCCTAGGGCCCCCTACCCACCTCATTTTCACTCACTTGCCAACAACTGTATTAACTCTCTCCTAGAATGAATATAACAATGAATATAACATGTAATAAACTGTTACGTAACAAGCTGTTTAATCCGCATCTCTGACACGGATTAAACAGCCGATACGCAGAAGTCAAATGGTACTAATCAAAACGAATATCATTAACTGCCTAAAATTTGTAGTATAATACATATGCTTTGTAGACTTCAATACATGAGGTCTGAGTTAAAAGACCAGCCGTAAAAGAAATGTGTAGTAAGGGGCAATTATCCAGAAACAGGGGATTGCAATTAAAAAAACCACCTCGGATGTCGTACTTTCAGACACTTAAGGCTACATCACAATTTGTGTCCATGCAAGCTACTATAGAATAAACAAAAATAAACTGCATGCACGTGTCGTAAGAGGCGGATAAAGAAGGAATTATAGGAAGGCAAAGGGAGCGATCCCGGAAGACGTATTTTCAAAAGGTAGACCAGTAAGCTTCATTATTGTCGCGAGACGCTCGGCTTGTGCGTACACACTTCCCATATCTTTGGGGCATAGCTTGGTCTTGGACGCCGGTATTGCTCAGCTCCCTCCAACAATAAATGTTTTTGTTGGTTAGGGCCTCCCCATCCACCCATTGAGCTAATGGGGACCTCCGGCGCGCTATGGTAGTATGACTTTGGATATTTGGGTCAGTGGCTTGTGTGTTCCTGGTTATTGAAAGGCCTAGGAACTCGGCCAATTGTGAATGTCCGCTTTCTACTACTGCGCCGAGATTGTCACGACTAAAGGTGGGAATGCTTTTGTCTCCCGCCTGTGTTAGGGCTATGGCCTCTGCCATATTGGTGGGTTCGTGGGAATTCAGGTCTTGTGCCAGGTCGTTACAGCCTGAATCGGGGGCAAGTCCCGCGTTCGACATCGAGGAGGCTTGGGACACGGGCCTTCTATCTATGTTTTGTTCGGCCATCTCCCTTAATTTGTTGTAAAGTGTAAAGACGTAGTATTTATTTGATTAATTGATTAGTAATGATTGGAAAATTGAATATGGTGATTGGAATTTGTCTACGAAAAATACAAGTCTAACCTAACCCTACTGTTAATGAGTGTGGAGCGTGGTCTGAGACCACACTTGTAAAAGCTAATAATAAGCAAGTGATAGTAGTCTTCCCTATTTGTTTCCTATCTAAACCTATTTTGTATTTGACGAGGTTTAGTTCACCTCTATTTCGAGACAAAGCCCGCCTGCAACTCTTGGAGTCCTAATTCAAACAATATTAGCGAGACAAAACCCGCCTGCAACTCTTGGAGTCCTAATTCAACAATAGCGAGCCAAAACCTCCCTGCAACTCTTGGAATCCTTGGTCATCCAATATCGAGACCAAAACTCGCCTATTGGGCAATTATGTACTTCTTTCTCCCTACCCTAATGCTTAACTTGGGGAAAGTACCGCTAGTTCTAAATTATACGCCCGCTATAACTACATATATATCTCTATGACTACATATATATGTATCACTCTATAAGGGGTGCTTTTTGATATCCCACCCTGCCAAATTTCATAGCAAAAGGCTGTCGTGTCTGTATAGTGCTCAGATTGGCGCTCCCTTCCGACCGGCAACGGCCGGCAAGTAGCCGACCAGAAGTTGACCGCTCGTCACAAAAATAAGACACCCCTACTAATAGCGCTGGGGCGCCCTATCCACTGGGTTCCCGAGCACATCCCCCCTTCTGTAACACTGCCTGTTTTAAAACAGGTCTTTACACAATGGGACCCCTTCCCGTTCTACAACTTCTCGGCACAATCATTGCGACTGTGTTTTAAAGTCGTAAGGCCGCCGATCACTTCTCGACACTCTTAGTCGTGTTTTAAAGCTTTATAACAACTACTCTACTTCTTCACACAACGAATTGTGTTTTTAAAGCTTTATAGCCGCTACTCTACTTCTCCACACAGCGAATTGTGCTTTAAAGTGGTCAGTAATAATATTCAATCACATCAACTGCGTCTGAATATTATTTCTTCGTGATAAGTGGCTCCAATCACAATCAACTGCGTCTGGACCATTGTTACCACGAAGTAACCCAGGCGACTTTGTATGGAGAAACACGGCTTTCTATACTAAATTTTAACATGGGATAACTACGAAGCCAACCACGTAACGCCTTATTAAACCCTCAATTTGTATCGCCCTATTCTATTGGTTGAATGTGTGGCCTAAATTACATTATATTTAAACTGTGTTGCCATCCTTGGTATTTTCTTATACCACCACCTAGTTTGTGCTCTTTTCTAATTAAATCTATTGTATGATCTAGCGGAAAATATACCACAGTGATAACGTCGTTCTCTCGCTTCAATTACCGCCACCAATCATCTTCATTTTCCATCAATTCTACAAACCTTATTGAAATATACAGAAATCTAGATAAAGTCGTTCGTAACCTCCTATAGCGTTTAACTGACATTTCCTCGAATTTAATATAACGCCTTTCTACATTAATATAGGCCATCTACGTACATTATGGCATTTACAACCAATGATATCTACTTTTACACGAATCGCTAACGAATTAGAGTTTTCCTTTGATCACTAGCTCAACTTTATCTCTAATATTGATATTTATGGTTATTTTATATTTTGGAAAAATCCTTAGACTGGTGCTACGTTTAATCTATACTGGTTTACGGAAGCGTACGAATGTATACTGGTTTCATGCAACAATCGCAATCCAAGCGAAAGTCCAATTTCGCTAACAATTATATTTGGAATAAAGCTTTTACCTTTTTTGAAGGTATTAAGTCGCTTTAGTGTTCTGCAAGAAGCGTGAGTGTAACTGCTGGAGATGGGACAAATTTGCTTCCGCGTTAATCTGCTAAAACTAAGCTTTGTCTAAAACAGTGACAATAACATTTCCAGGATATTAGCTAGAATAGTGTACTTTTTATGTTGAATTATTCATTGTCTGACTACGTGACCCACGCAATGCTGACATTAATATAGATGGGTACTATTATAAAGTATTAGCCATTATACGGACTTGTCCGTGATAGCCTACTGATGAGAATGAGGAGCGAGAAGCAATGTGACCCATGTGGATCTAAACTAATTCACTTAGGTTAGAATTTTCTGAAAAGTCGTGTGATTACGCATTTATAACTGCATGGATCCGTTTGTTGTAGTCGTATTGGCTATTAGCTATTGTTAACTTTTACTTTACCAGTGACATTTTTTAGTTTTTTACATGTCCAAATTGCAAGATAGTCTATGCTAAGTAAAATCATTTTAAATCATTGGTCTTGGTCTCGGCATCAAGCTCGATGCTCGATCTTGGCCATGGGAAACACAAGGCCACCAAAGACTCATTATTTTTAAATTAATAATTTAGTGACTTATAGTCCTCAAGACTTGGTCTTGGTCTCGAGATCGATTGGGACCGGATTTTGCCGGTCTTGATCTTAGTCTTGGTCTCGAAGGATCCGTTCTTGGTCTTGGTCTGCAGAGATTGGTCTCAATATTTCTGAGATCACTACGTATTATTTTGACTATTTTAAAGAAGTTGTGAAAGGACAATATGCAAGAATTATACAATAGTACTGTACAATGAAGTTTTACCATTTTCTTCTTATTGATTAATAGTTGTATAGGCGTACATTAATGTGAAATTAGGTACGAGGTGTGAGGTAAAGGCCTGCATTTTGCTTGTGATGCACAGACAGATTTATATTTTAACGAGAAGCTGCCAGTAAAACGATCATTACAGGGTCTACTGTACAAATAAGATCTAGAATGACTAGTATCAAGATAAAAATTTATGAAGATAAGTGGCGACGTCGGTGAGATATTCGACCGCGGATCAGTATATGCGTGGTTCAAATCTTGGGCTCGCCCGTCACTGACATCGCTTTCGAGTGAGGAAATTGACGTTAATATTTGCTTTACCAGCTTTTAAATACATAAGCTCTTAAAGTCCATGACCAGGGGCGTAGCCAGGATTTGGTCATGGGGAGAGATTTATCAAAAAGGGGGACAGATACTGGAATCGTTGAATGGTGTGCGGGATAGCGTCGGGTGGGCGTGGAAGACAGTCGAAAAGGAGGGTCCGGGTGACATTATTATGTCCCCGGACCCTCAAGCGGGTTCAAGGGGCGGAACCCTGCAAGGGATGTGGAGGACGAAGGCCCCAGAAGCTGAAACAGTTTTTTTAAATAAGATGGAAACTTGCTAGCATCAGCGGCGTCTGCACAAGAGAATTTCTTTTACTTACAAATCCATCACTACATATAATAGCCTTACTAGGTGATGTTTCACAATTGAGGTAGCCTTTACCTTCAGGTAGTTGTCTATAGGTCTTAATTACTCGAGAGAGACAAAACATTCCTTCTAGCTGCAAGCAGTCCAATCGCTTCTTCTGGGACATGCTGCCGTATTACATTTTGTCTTTGACAGTCATGATAGCCTGTAACCCTGTAACCATGCAGCTTCGTTAGAACTATGGTACGTAGGCTACGCACCTTAATGATATTTATTTTAACACGAATCTATATTACGTCGTACTGTATCATCATAAAAAATGTTTCCTATAAACTGGTACACTATCACAGAATTAAGCTCACGAATTCTCATCAGTTCGTTATTTCGCACATACCTTGTTCGACTTAAAATTGAAGGCGGTATAGACACTGTTAGATTTTCAGTAAAGTTTCGGATACATATGTAAAAGTTAAATTTAAGTTTAAATGCTAAGGCAAACGTTAGCCTTAGCTTTTTTACGTGTTGATATTGACAGGCACCTACAAGCGTCATGAAAGTCATCAGCCATGATTTTACTCATCACATTAAATAAACTTATATTAACTTATATCGCGGCAGAGTCGATATTATCTTTACTTAGGCGCTGGGAGTGCTAGACGCTATTCTTTAATTTAACTTTTACAATTCACTTAGCTAAAAGTGAGATTATCTTAAACACATTCATGAAAAATTATAAATTTTATTTTTTAAATTAAAATGGTAACATTAATATTTGTCACTTTAATTTGTAATATTATTTGTTTATTTTTTATTAATATTACATTTTACTCTTCACAAAGTTCTAAAAAGATAGAGTTTACCAAAAAACCCCCGGAGGATTCATTCTCCAAATCCCCTCATGGCTACGGCCATGAATGACATTAGTACTGACTCATCTGAGAGTAAAATCTTTGACATTTAAAAAGTAAACACGCATTATAGTGAACAATCAACTATGTTGATATCTATCACTTTTTAATACCACATGTTTAAACCGTTAGGCAATTTAGACCATTTTCTATATAACCAGTCCAGTGAATGTCAGAAATTTTACTCTCAGATCAGCGCGGCTGGGATTCGAACCCACGAGGGTTCAATTCACCTCAGGATCTGTCATTTAAAACTTCATGACGTTACCCCTACGCTATTAAGACCTTCTAATTTACTGCCACGACTGGTTATTCGGAAAATGGCCTAACTTACCTAACGGTTTAAACATGTGGTATCAGATATCAATATAGTTGACCATTTCACTATAATGCGTGTTTAATTTTTAGTACTCCAATTGCTAATAATGTTGTTGCTGTTGTTGTTGAGCTGATTGTAAGGCCTAAACTTAAGATCTGCGGAGCCAAGTCTATTGTCGTCGCCTTTAGATGTTAAAAATAGCTTAAAATGTGTTTACTTTAATTCCAGAAGTATTGTAAATAAAATGTCTCAACTGGAGTTGTTGATTAAAGATGAAAATGTAGTCTTTTGAATCAGTGAGTCATGCTTGTCTGATGTGTTGCGTTCGCGCACGCCGCGGCCTTCAGCCATCGCAACGGATGCCGCCGCACGACGGGGCGAGGGCATTACCTCCCTCTGGAAAGGCGTACAGGTCATCGACAGAGGCATAGATCCTCTGACGTCTGGTGTTTCCAGACGTGTCCGAGTCATCTCTGCAGATTTGGCTCGGTCTGTCTCGATATCCCGATTTTCGGCTCGGTTGACCTCTCGGTTTCGGTTTGTCCCGCTTTCTCGGTTCTCGGCTCGGTAGACGTCTTGATCCCGGCTTGTCTCGTTGGCTCGGTTTGTCTCGCTGGCTCGGTTTGGCCCGCTTTCTCGGTTCTCGGTTCGGTAGACGTCTTGATCTCCTTCCGGCCTCACCGGTATTCCTGACACGTCGCTACATATTGGAATGTAGGTATCTGGAGTAGATTTTAACCTATTATCATCATGGTAGTCACTTAGCGGACCTTCTGTGTACACAGCTATATCAGCCAGATTGCTGTCAGTATTTGACGGACAAACGGAAGAGGGATAAACCTCGTTGGACCCTATGTCCAGCTCCCAGTCTATGAGAGAGTGTGCCATAATTAAGTTGTGATCACTACCTAAGTTTCTTTATTTTTAAAGAATGCACTTTTGTTTATAATCGGCAGAATTCTTGTCAGAGACTAAATAATATGCTTAAACCGTTAGCATTTAATTACTTACTTGTTAATTAGAGAAATCAACAAAGAAGTCTTTCGAGAATATGTAAACTAACTATTCGTTATTTATTTCTTGCAACATTTCAAGAATAGCAACTAACAATAACGGAGCAACGCTCAACTGTAACATATCTAATAAACGATTGTCTCAGCTACAGAGTTAATTCTCGATCCCTAGCTATTGCATAACGTCTTACAATAGACTAATTTAAGTATAAATCAAGCATTAATCATATGCTTACGATTTCACTGAATAATTATAATTCAGTATAATTATTTAACATTAAACACGCTCGCCTTCTATACTCGTCTGACTTATCGCTTAACGCGACTACCAGGAACTAGTCAAAGTGAGCACTGAGCTTTTTTAAGCTACGCGCCTAGAAAGCGCTTGTTATTTATACCCTTCCTGTGACTGACTTCTCGGAATACCGAGCTAGCCAATCACAGCGTCAGAAACAAAGTGTTTCATCGCACGCCCTAAATAATTCTCGGTCACATGACCGAGTACTCTAGACTGTGAAAGTATATCACTACTACAGGTTCGAATCTTAGAAGCGATGTTCGCTACAGATGACATTAGTGATAGTGAAATTAGTTTTAGTGAATACAGTGTATTTAGATGTGATCGAAATGATTTAGTCAAGAAACGAGGTGGGGCGTTTTGCTGTATATAAAAAATGAATTGAACCCAAGTCAAGTTAATGATTTATGTGTTTCTAACTTTAAAGAAAGTGTTTGGTGTAATATCAAGTGTAAGAACATTAATCTTATTATTGGTGTTATGTATAGAGCCCCAGATAGTTCAAAAACTAATGACGAGGCTATGTTTAGTGTGTTTGATAAATTGTATAATAAGAAATTTGTAGTAATGGGTGATTTTAACTATCCTGAATTGGACTGGGGAAATAGAGGAAACATAGATGAATCTCACTTAATTATAGAATGTATAAATAATAATTTTTTAGAACAGTATTGTAATAAGCGTACTAGAGGCAAAAGTTTCCTTGATCTTGTTTTGTGCTCTGAAGAAATAATTAAGGATGTACTTATAGGTGAACCTTTTGAGACAAGTTGATCATCTAACCATTAACTTTGTACTTCAGTGCAGTTGGATCTGTAGGAAAGTCCAAAAATTTGACTATTTTAAAGTAAATTATGAAGAAATTAAAACAAATATTCAGCATAGAAATTTATTTATGGTTTTAAGTGATAATGATAATAACGATGACGTAGAGGGCTTATGGAATAATATTAACACAGGTCTCAGGATGATTCGTGATGAGTTTATTAAATTGAAAGCCAGAACTAGAGATAGATGCAAGTGGGCTACTAAAAAGGTAAGAAGAAAAAGAAAAGCCAAAAAAGATGCTTGGAACAATTATAAAAATAGTAATAATGAAGAATCATTGTACTGTGAATATAAGAAAAAGCTTAATAAATCGGTTGCAGAAAATAGAAAAGCCAAGTTAGAATTTGAAAAAAGCTAGCTCGTAATATAAAGAATGATGCAAAGAGTTTTTTTGCCTATGCTAATGCTAACAAAAAGGTTATTAAAAAGATTGGTCCTTGAGATGAATATAATAGCATTATAGAAGATAATAAGGATACTGCAATCTATTTTAATAAATATTTTTCGTCTGTATTTGTGGAAGAAGATTTAGTTAATACGCTAGTACCGGCTAGGATCTTCAAAGGTAACTTTGAATGCTCCTTACATAATATTGAGTTTGATATTGATGATGTTATAAATAAATTATATTCGCTAAATGTCAATAAAAGTCAAGGTCCAGATGATATTCATGGAGATTTCGGAGCTAAGAGATGAATTAGCACCAGCTCTATTAAACCTACTAAAAGCTTCAATGAAAACAGGGGTGGTTCCTCAAGATTTTAAGAATGCCAATGTTGTACCAATACATAAAAAGGGATATAGGGATAAAGCAGAAAATAGGCCTATAGGCCTATAGGCCTAAGCTTAACAAGTATAATCGGTAAGACATTTGAAAGCATTATTAAGGATAAAATAATTAGTTTTTTGGAAGAATATAACTTAATTAGAAATAGTCAGCATGGTTTTATTAGTGGGCGTTCTTGTTTAACTAGTTTGCTAGATTTTTTAGAATATATTACAAAGGAAGTAGATAATAAAAATAGCATTGATATCTTATATCTGGACTTTGCTAAAGCGTTTGATAAAGTTCCACATAAAAGATTACTTAGTAAGTTGGAAACACATGGAATAACTGGCAAAATTTTAAAGTGGATAGGTAATTGGTTAAGCAATAGAGCACAAAGGGTGTGTGTGGAGGACGACTTCTCGGAATGGGCAGCAGTGAAGAGTGGATTGCCACAGGGCTCTGTTTTAGGACCTCTATTATTTTTAGTTTACATCAATGACATTGACATGGATATTGTATCTAAATTTAGTAAATTTTCAGATGATTCTAAAGTAGCAAAGATAGTAAACAACATTGAAGATGCTGAGATTTTAAAGTATGATATAAAAATGTTACAGAACTGGTCTAGGGATACTATGCTAATGGAATACTATGGATACTGGTCTAACGGAGTTCTATGCTGAAAAATGTAGTGTTATGCATATAGGGAATAATAATTTAGAAATTGAGTATACATTGAACAATATTAAACTAAAATCCACAAACAGTGAGCGGGATTTAGGAGTCTTTAGCTCTTTTAAATTTAGTGAAAATTGTAATAAAGTTGTAAATAGTGCTAATTGTGTATTAAGAATGATTAAAAGAACAATTGCATGTAGAAATAAAGATATTGTGGTAAGGCTATATAAGGCTCTTGTACGGCCCAAACTTAAATACTGAGTTCAGGCTTGGTGCACATATCTTAAGAAAGATATCGATAAATTAGAAAGGGTGCAAGCCAGAGCAACAAGGCTGGTATTTGACTGTCAAAAACTAAGTTATGAGAATAGATTACTATTCGTAAGATTAACCTCTTTAATTAGTGAAAGAAGAACTAGAGGAGATTTAATAAAAGTTTTTAAGATACTCAAAGGCTTCAGCAAAGTTAACCATAGTATTTGGTTTAATTTATCGAACAACAGAAAGACAAGGGGACATATTTATAAACTTAGTAAATTTAGAAGTAGACTAGATTTAAGGAAATTTTTCTTTAGTCAGAGAGTTATAAATGCTTGGAATAGTTTGCCAAGCGAAGTTATGGAAGCAGAATCAGTGAATGCTTTTAAAAATAAATATTATGATAAATATAAGAACATGCAAATGAGATGCTAATTGCATGTTCAGTGTTAGATGCTAATTGCATGTTCAGTGTTAGTATGATTGATTTATATTAATTGGTTTTAGTTAAGAGCCTGATGAGTCTTAAACAAGCATATAATTGCTTCCTGACTCTGTAATGTTATGCTTTTGAATATTGTCGAAACTATCTGACTGTTTAGATTTCAAACAGAATTTTTCAAATTTTGTGGTAAACAAACAAAAAAATCGGGGATATTCCAAAGGGATTTTCGCTGTTAATTAAAAAAATGGAAAAGTTAAAAATATTTAGGAAATATTTTAGGTAGTTATAAAGATATTAAACTATAATAATATTATTATTTATCATAGAAAACAATTAACAATGATGGCATATAAGAAATATATAATAAAATTAACAAATGGAGCACTAAATTTAAGTGAAGGAGTAGGCATAATGTCTAAATAGCGTAGGGGTAACGTCATGAAGTTTTGAATGATAAATCCTGCGGTGAATTGAACCCTCGTGGGCTTGAATCCCGGCCGCGCTGATCTGAGAGTAAAATCTCGGACATTCACTGGACTGGTCATACGGAAAATGGTCTAAATTGCTTAACGGATTAAACATGTGGTTTTAAAAGTGACAGATATCAACATAGTTGATTATTCACTATAATGCGTGTTTTTACTTTACATAATTTGCTTCGCTGTCCCTCCTAAAATATAGTGACCCTCAAGTCTCCGTTCTTGGTTCTATCCTCTTCAATCTCTGTACAACACGCTTAAGCTCTCTAATCTCTTCTCATTCTCTTGATCATGAACTAGCTGTAGATGGCACTCAACTGTACACTTGCTTCCCCAACTCCTATTTTGATGCTGTAACCCTCCTGCAGCCATCTTTTCGGTCCTCTTGGATGGCTGCTAATTTCTTAGCACTTAATCCATCTATGATTGAATTCTTTTGGCTTGGGACTCCTCAACAGCTTCTGAAGTTGAATGGGAAACTGTTCTGTTATCCTTGAGTATTACAACATCACCCGTTTCTTCAGTGAGGAGTCTCAGTGTTATACTTGATAAACACTTATTTTAGTTGCGCGTCAATAATCGGAGTTAAGCTGCGTCGGTCTCTGTTAGTACTTTGTGGGCGACCACTTTGGAAGACCGAGTGTCGACAGCTTTGAAAGAAAAAATCTCAGGGTGCTGGAAGGTTATTCTTAATTCTGCGCCGGCTCCAATTTTTCTCGCGATATACATTTTATGTCTTTGCTGAAAATAAACATATTATCTATCCTATCTATTCTATTCTATTAATGCACCATCAAAAGGCAACGATTACTAATAACCATACAGAGGAAGGAGGAAATAGGCCTTAAACAAGCATCTGTACTTCCTGACCCAGTGTGCCGTTATGTTATGTAAACGCCTAACCTTCTAGGAACATATAACTAAATGTTCACGGGTATGTTTCTTCCTTATCCGTGATCTTCGTCAAATAAGTCTATTTGTCACGTGAGATGGCTGCAAATGGGGGCACTTAACCACCAATAGCCATACAATACACTGCAAGGCCTGTAGGTGCTGTACTCAGTAATATTTTGTTAGAAACTTTATTGCGTTGCATTACTATTTCTCAAAGTTTTTGACGTAGGCCTAGGTTAGCTTACATTGAAATTTCGAAACACTAGACTGTGTTGTAATGTTTCATAAATTATTTAAAAATTACCCAACCTTCAACCCTTCACATACTAATAATGTGCTTTTCTCATGTAAGAACCCCCACTGGGGGTTCGAGTCTGACCTCACTCCACTGATTGTTACCCCTCCCCTACTGGTAAAATTTTCCAACTCCCAACTGCAGAAGTATAAATCATACATTGATCCTATCCAACTTAATATTTTTTCTGTTCTCCGTTATAATTTCACTCCAAGGAAATTTATTTTGACATTCTATCAACTTCATTTTTGTAACTATTTTTGGATAGTGTATGTTTAACAGATTTTGCAGTAATTTTTATGAAATACTGCTAAATTATTTTCTATGCTTTTTTTTAGTTCCCTCAATTCGCCATTATATCAAAATGCAGGTTTATTGGATCCAAACAGATTCAGAAATTGCGTCAAATTTCTAAAGTTATTGAAATCATGAAGGCCAATTCGTATCCCAACCCGATCTAATTTTCAATTCATGAGAAGATGATGATGATGATTTAGTCCAGCATAATAATATCAAGTATTTTAGTTAAGTAGTCTTTTTCATTAGGCAGGTAAATCTTTGCTTTATTTAGTGACTTTGCTGATCATTTAGATTGGTTACACTGTTCTCACCTCACAAGTCTTCATGATTTCCTAAACCAGTGTAATTTGAATAAAGTTAATTTATGAAGCCTTTTAACAAATGAGGACCAAGTTAAGTTTTTCCCTTTAGAGAGATGTGTTCTGCTAATCTGATATAGCGGTACTCATAAGTGTGGAATAATTTTAGCAAGTATAACCCATCCTTTTTGCAATGATTTGGAAACTGAAATATTCTCATTGTACAATATTATTAAATTACAAAAATATCAATATTTTTTCATGTCATGAATGCCTCTGTATATCTATTAATAAATTTAAGTAAAATGTTGAATTAAAATTAGTATATGTTCTTTAAGAGTGTGTTTCATGTTTGATTAGTGCTTCTTTCAAATCCTAAAGCTCGTTCTTAAGTGATACAGTCTTCAATTTGTGCTACAGATATTAAGCCCATTTCTGAAGCTCATTTCAATTTTTATATTCTTATATATATATATATATTCAAAACTTATCAATTTTGCTATTATTTATAGCAGAACAATGGATAGGAGGCATCTAAGATGTAGATTTTTAGAGTCTGACATTGAGAAACCTCCGTCGACACATGTGGCGTCTACGACTGGGGGAAGAGCTCGAGATGAACCTTATTGCTTCACTGACGCAGATCATTTCTCTACCATCTTCACAAAGTTCAATGAGCAACGCCAGGATGGGCGCTTTGTTGATTGCATTGTAAGGGTCAGTTCAGTGAAGATACCCGCTCATCGATCTGTCATTGCAGCCTGTAGTCCATATTTTGATGCACTGTGGAGATTTAATTCTTCGTCCATCGATGATTCTAACATTGCTACCAGGGGATCAGAGATTGTTGAAGTGACACTTGATGCCAATATTACGTCCATTGAAGCTGTTCGTGCTCTTATTGATTATGCGTATATAGGGAGTATTCAAATTACTTACGCTAATGTAAAAGAGCTGATGAAGGGTGCTGATTTTCTTTGTATGACACCTGTATATGAAGAATGTAGTAGATATTTGCTAGAGATATTGGACGGCTGTATTGCTTATGAAGTTTATCAGTTTGCTTGCAGCGTTAACAACGATGGGTTGGCCAATGGTGTAGTGTGCTTCGTTGCGCATCACTTTTATGAATTTTTTAGTCAGGAATTTCTCTATCGCGTTGACGTTGATTTTCTCATTCGCATTCTGGCCCACGATGAGCTTGTAGTCATGGAAGAATTACCATTTGGACTGGGGAAGCAGTTCTTTTTTGTGGTAGCTTCACGTCAAGAAGAGCTAGTATTCAGGTTCATAGTTGAGTACGTACGTCAGTCGGCAGACAAATCGGTGTTATCCCAACTGCTGCAAAATTGTGTAAGATTTTCTCTGATTTCTCCTGATCGATTGTCGGATTTGAAGAAGATGGATTGTGTGTTGCAGTCGAAAGAATGTCAGTTAGTCCTGAGTCAGGCAGTGAACTGTAATACTGGTGCCTGTCGTATAATGGGCAATGATCTGAAATCTCGCGATATTTCAGGTAACTGAAATTAGTCATTGTTGCTTTGTTACCAATTTTGTTTTGTTAAAGTATGTGAAAATAATTATATTAAAATTTGCCACCATACTGCTTTTTTAAAATTTTATTTTATTTTAATCTCCCTGTATTTTTCCTGGGTGTAGTTAGGGCCACTGCAGAATAGGGCAACCGCAAAAAGGTTTCCGCGTGTATGTAAGAGGCGATTGAGGCAGGAGTTGAGGAAGGCAAGGGTGATCCACCTCACCATTAAATTTCCCCCTTATTAAATGTCATAAAGAACTAAATAAATGAAAAGTTCTTGAAATGGTCGGTTCAGAGAGATAGTTAATAGTTATTATAAGAAATGAAAAGAAATGTTAGATAAGACATAGCATTTTTGGAGAATGATTTGCTGAAGAATGTAGTAGAAAGAAGATTCCAGGGGAAAAGAATTAAAAGCAGACCAGGACATGGGAAATTGGATGATTTGATATCAATTTCTTATAGAGAGATCAAAAGAAAAGCTGAGGACAGAATTGGCTAGAAGAGTTCTATGCTGTGGACCTGCTGTTAGGCGTTGTACTAGAAGAAGAATTTTAATTTAGCTTTTAGTGTAAAAGTAATTGATTTTCCTCTTTCTCTGATTATGCAATATAGTGTGATTTCATAATGAAATAGTATCCTAAATTAAGTTAGCATTAGTTATAATGTATATTAAATGTTCTGACACTAACCCTATATTGCAATTATTATTACTTATTTTATTTTATTGTCTTCAGTTGAAATTTTACTTCACAAAGGTATCATAATTATGTGAAGATATCAGAGAGAGATATATGTTTATTCAACAACCTCAGTGTAAAGTCGCATACATACAAAGTGTACAAAAAGAGAAATAAAAGTACAAGCTTCCAACAAGCATAATGAATGATGTAATTAATTAAAACAAGCCCAATACCATTCAATCGGTCCCTAGTGAAAACATTACTCTATCTAGCTAGTTGCCGAGATGGTATGGGTAAGTATGGTATGGTATGCTTCTAGCAGTATATTTTACCAGTTCTTGAATAAAAAAGATTTATATACAATACTAAAATTATATACATATGATTTATATACATATAAAATTATATACATATAATTATATCATACTTACATGAAGATATCGTGCCTACACGAAGACATCATATATGAAGATATCATATTTACATGAAAATATCATTCTAACATGAAGGTATACTTGCATGAAAGTTTCACTCTACGGAGATGGCTCTATGCAAGGTAACGTCTGATTTTTTTACTATGGATTCAGACATTGAGTTCAGCCTTTGATACGATGAATATGGAGCTTAGAACTCCTACATTGTCTTGCTAAAGTAAATCATAGTTAGATATTTCGCGTAGAGTCGTCATCGTATGAGATGCCATCGTGGAAGCTGTCAGAGAAAGTATGACTATAATTGATTTGATTTCTTTTTAAATTTTGGCCGTACAGATGTTATGGACTGCAGCTGGTCAAGGATGAAGTTGGCTACTCATGCCTTTGATGATATTGAGGATGTCAATGACTTTGATGATTCAGAATATCATTCATATGATGCATATCCTGTGTTGTACATTACTGGAATGAAATTCTATTCACGCCGCTGGGATACTCGTAGAATTATTGGAGGTAATCAATTTTTGTGCATAGATCTATAATTATGTTAATTTTTTTATACTTACCCTTTTCTTACATGTTATATTTTCTTAAATTGTTTATTTGAGGCTTCTGATTGAAATTTTTTACTATGGAACCTCCAGGCGTTACAAAACTTTTTTATTTCCGTTGCACGCTACTTACTCTTTAATCTGATGAGTCACTTGATGTGTTTGGATAAAAGTTTTCATATTTCTGGTTGTAATCTATATCTCTGAGTTGCACCATTTTTCAATTGAAGCTTTAGAAGAGTTATATAGGATATATTACAGGGAGAGGTGGGTGGATTACTTATGATGTAAGGAAGGAAAATTGCATGACAATGATTTAGTGACTGACCGAGGCAATGGATATTATTTGATATAATTAGCAAAGTCTTATTTAGAGACGAAACGAAAGCTGAGAGTAGAATTGGCTTAACATGGGCCTGTCGTTATTCATTATTCTGAAAGTAAGAGATTTAATAAATGAACTGATGCTTTGTCATTTAATAAATAACTACATTATTTATTTTTATTTTAAGGGATAGAGGTGAGCTACAGTAGCGGATTGAAGCTATTGCACGGAGGGAGGAACTATGGGTACGAGGTGGACGAGTTTGAATTAGACGCTGACGAGCGGATCATTGGAGTGACGGCACAGTCTGGCTGGATGGTTGATGGACTGAGGTTTGAGACCAACAAGCGATCAAACCTCGGCCCGTATGGAGGGGACGGCGGGAGTAGAAGGGTGATTGAGAGACCAGCTAGGTCTGCATACCTGGCCTTCATCAGGGGCAAAGTGATGACTACGCAAAACTCAACAGCTGTTAGGCATCTTCAGTTTGGCTGGGTTTACAACAAGAATATCATTTGAAGAATATTGTCGTCTTTTTAAAATATTGTATTTGTTAGTTTTGGCTTCTTGCTGTTTTCTGTTGGTGTTTAAAGTAAGCCATATTGCTGCAATTTAAATATTAATCTAGAATTAATATTTCGTCATATCGGATTTTACCCATGTTTACTCGGTTGCTGAAGAATAGCCAATTTGCAGACTGCACTTGTTATAAAAGGCGGCAAAAGCTCTAAGTTCCTAACCAACGTCAGAAAGGGCATTCATTTGCTACAAAATATTCTGTATCCTGACCGTAGTTAAACTGTGATTCAGGGGATGATGAAGATGAAGTAGAATTCATAGAGGGTTCAGTATCGGATTTGTGGCTTAAATTATGGTTTGTTGTGATAGTAGATGTCTAAACTTATGCAGTCTAAATGTTAAATAAGTTTCATCATAACTGATTTTTATATGTGCATCTTTTATAATGCCCAGAATTACGAAAAGTGAGTGTTATGATAAGGAGACTCTTAAAAATACTAGAGATAGATTAATAATTTAAATAGTTTTAAATGATAAATTAGTTTCCTTTATATTTCTTTCCTACAGCGTCGTCTTCCCTTGAATCCCAGTTCTACAAGGGTCGGTATACAAATAGACCTTCTCTAATCGTCTTTGTCCCACATCATGTTATCATTCAACCCCCTTATTTTTCTTGTCCATCTTGATCACCGCATCCCACATCATTTATGGTCTAGCTTTTCGTTTTAGACAATTTTGAAGCAATTTCTGGAGCCTAGGCGTTCATCAACATAATGCCCATTCTGACGTTGGTTTGTATTATAGTGCTGTGTTATCTTTTACGACATGTGCATTACATGGTTGGTCGTTTCTAAGCAACCCGGACACAACACTTACACAATTTCTTTCCTACAGCATGCATGTATTTAATATTTTTCAAGTTTGCTGAAATAGGTTCCTTTTTATATTATTAGTCCATTGAGTCCATAAAGTATAAAATGTCTCAGTTAAATTTCAAAACTCTGCTATTTTACAAGCCTTTTACGTATCTTAAATTTAAAATTCTTCTTCCCTCACATGTTCCACTGATGCCAATCTTCTCTATGTTTCAAAAATT
The DNA here is from genome assembly GCA_905160935.1 of Enchytraeus crypticus. NCBI lineage: Eukaryota > Metazoa > Annelida > Clitellata > Enchytraeida > Enchytraeidae > Enchytraeus > Enchytraeus crypticus. The sequence continues at coordinate 186,457 of CAJHZI010000214.1, read as the reverse complement.
CTCTCACCATTGGATAGACGCCCCTTCTCCTACAGCTCTCACGATCTGGAGCTGTTTGCCTCGTCCATCTTATTCATCTCTTTCTACGTTCTCTGGCAAGCTTAAGGCACATCTCCTCGCATCGTAGATATATTATGTCTATACTCTATCTATCCTGGTCATTTTTGATCTCCGGACCGACTTTGCTTGGGACTTTACTTTTCTTCAGAGTATGCATTATTCTGGTCAGGTGAATTGATCTATAGTGATCAATTCACCCTGACATAGTCTTTGTACGACGACACTGATATTAAACATTTATTATTAATATCATTATTATTATTAATATTATTACTGCTAATATAGAACATATGCTCCAATTATAGTTGTTTATTTCAAGAAATATTATAATCAGACAGATCTTTAAAATTAGTCTAATGAATCTTATGTCTTTTATGTTCAAGCTTCATACGATGATAATATAATTGAATACAATTCGTCACTAGTTGTAATATCAGTATTGCATTATGAAATTACTGTGATATACAAATCATTATTATTATGTCTAACAATGTTGGCTTGCACATATAGGCCTACTGTATATATTACCTATATTGGTTTGGCTGAGCCCAACGTTAACTTTAGCAAAATTTTGACTGAGCTCGACAATGCATAACAATGAAACCCACTTACTAGCCCCTCTATTATTTCCACTGAACCATTGCCCATACCATACTGTAAAGAAGCACTGCCGGAAGAAGACTTTCACTTCCTACTAATCGTATCAGTTTAAGAGATAAAAACATTAAAACATTAAAACTCGTATAGTACTAAAATGATGCTAGAACTATTTAAGAGATGGGCACTAAAAGAGAGCAGGTTTTTTAAACTTTTAACTAAAAACCGAGATTAATTTTTTTATTACTGTTAACTACTAAAAATCAGTGAAACGTTCTGTAACTTTAATATTTGACCTAATTAATTTCTCATTTTTGCCGTTTTCTTTAACTGAAAATGTTAGATTACTGCTTTAACTGTTATACTCTTTCTTGCACTGTAAATGTCTGGGGTTGTCAGATTGTGATGAAATATTTGCACTTATCAGAGTAGAGACCTGAGGCACTTTAAGTTCTTTATCAGAGTAGAGACCTGAGCCACTTTAAGTTCTTCTTGATCAGAGTAGAGACCTGAGACACTTTAAGTTCTTCTTTATCAGAGTAGAGACCTGAGACACTTCAGTTCTTCTTTATCAGAGTAGAGACCTGAGACACTTCAGTTCTTCTTTATCAGATTAGAGACCTGAGACACTTTAAGTTCTTCTTTATCAGATTAGAGACCTGAGTCACTTTAAGTTCTTCTTTATCAGATTAGTGACCTGAGCCACTTTGATCGTTTCCACGAAACTTTCCCTCAGCCAATGATTTTTTTGTAAGATGAAATGAGAGAAAACACTTCAGAGAACGTTAGTGATCTTATGTGTGGATATAGTGGAGTGCTGAAAACTACCTTTTGTTTGATAGATGAATACAAATTTCGATTTATTATTGAAACCGTTATTAACTTCGTTAACATTTTAGTACGGAGGCCTATAAATGTCTACGTGCTTGCCTTGTAGCCTTTTTTCAGAAATCATTCGTTATCTGCGTCTGAACGTTATTATGGCCTAGCTCTCTAAAATACTAACTTGTACAATTTAATTTGGAGCTTTGACTGATGTAATTTAGGATGGTTCAAAATATTGCGCTATCTTTTTCTTTTTAAATATGAAATCTATTTAATATCAATCACCGAAGTTCTTACTTAACAAACTCTCAGACGCGGATTGAATAGCTGATACGCAGAAGTTATATCGTTGTAAGCGTGATCCTCCTCCAAAATTGCTGCTTGGGTCTATTACAAGTTCGTATAGTTCTAACTGATCTTAATTGCTTAATTTCTCTGATATTGGTTGCTAGTCTTTATTGTGTTAATGTTAGACTTTGCTTTGATCTACTGAATCAATTTTTTGTTTTCATTTCTGTTTTGATAATTTGTTGTTCATTGATAATATTGAATTCCTCTGTCATATTGTTATTAACTTAGCTGAAAATTATAATTTGCAATTTTCAGTAAACGCACAAATTCTAATCAAAATTTAATTTGTTGAATAAGATTTTGTACATTATAAACCGATTTACCAAAATGTATAATATAACATGCTTTGTACACTTCGTTATATTGTGAATTTGTGTCTGGGTTACTATATAAGTGACTAGTCATACAATTGACGTCTCTTAGGAGGAGACAGAAATCGGGTAATGCAATGGGAAACCATCTCAGGTTTCGTATTTTCCAAAGCATAAGGCTACGTTCTAGTTTTCTGTCCAGGCCAATAAGGAATTTACCTATCGTAACTTGCATGTGCAGTGAAAGACGGTTAAGCAAGAACTGAGGAAAGCAAAGGGAAGCCATCTCGGAAATTATATTTTCCAAGTTATAAGCTACATTAAATTGCTGATAGACATTGCCTTTTGTGAAGGGATTAACTAATTGATTTGATCGTGACAGCAAACTGAGTAAGGATAATTACTTTGACCCTGCAACATAGCAGAACGCTAGAGAGAGCGAGAGTGAGTGAGGGAGAGAGAGAAAGAGAGAGAAAAAAGAATCTTAATCACTTATTTGTAACTGAAAATAAACATACACAACGCGCATACAACGAGACAGAATACAAGTAAAACGGCCGCCAGAAAGAGCACAAATGAACTCTATCTGGCTGACTACCGCAAAATGAGGAAACATAGCAACTTGGGGTCGAAGAAAAATTAGAGATAATCTAATAAACGTAAATGAAGAAAGTAGCTTTAAACTGTAAAAAGCAAAAGATTGCGGACTAACACAGAAACTATAAAGATAAGAGAAAGAGAGAGAGAGATAGAGATTGGCTTTGGCTTTTTGGTTTTAGAGAAAAGACTACATTAATGTTTGGTAAAGGCTTACCTTTTATGATAAGATATCTACTTGTGTTAGTTATTGAGCGTTGAGAGCAGACTGAGTTTCATCGTGGACCTGCCAGTTAGCAGAACTAAGCAGTATAACATAACATAACAATAATTAAAGTGCTATAGTCATCAATGGCAACATCGAGCATTATTGAGACAAAATCAAGCGGCGAGCATAAAGAAGGTCCACAAACGGTGCAAATTCCAAAATCCAGATAATCAGTCCAGTAGGGTACACTTAACGCCAGACAATAAGTAAGTATTAAGTATTTCGCTAGATTTTACTGAAAGGGTTTATATAGCGGGGGAAACTCGCTTGTGTTAGGAGGGTGTGTAAACCCTGGAACCTTGGGACATTTTCTCCCCAGATAACATTTAGAACTAAGGCTACGAAGATATGTCAAAAATGTGATTATAAAATTTCCAAAATTTTAGCTTTAGTAGTTAGTGTTCATGTTTAATTATTCACTGTCTGTCCACGTGATCCACCCGATGCTTTCATTAAAATAGATGGGTAATTATAGAAATGGCCATTACACGAGCTTGTCTGTGACACCAATGAAAATGAGAAACGAGATAATTCCACGAAGCAATGTAAACCTTGAAGATTTCTAAACTAAATTGACTTAGATTAGAATTTTAAATTCTGAAAAGTCGTTCGAGTGACTCTGCGGGAGAATGCATAATAATGAATACATTTTGGTGTAGTTATAGCAGTCTTTATTGCTACTGTCATATATAAAGCTGGTAAAGCTAATGTTAATGTCAGTTTTCTCACTCGAAAGCGACGTCAGTGCCGGGAGAGCCCGGGATTTGAACCTCACACGTACTGTCCGGATCCGCGGTCGAATATCTTTCTTACCGACAAGCCGGTGACGATGTCGGTAAAATTACCTATTTTTAAGAAAAACGTCAAATATTTCTAAACTGGGCTAATTATATATATATATATATATATATATATATATATATATATATATATATATATATATATATATATATATTCATTTCTTGCTTTGTCAAAAACAGACAGAATCAAGATCACACATAAATATATGCACACACCTACACACATACACATACGATCCTAGAACAATCAAAATGCTTTATAAAAAAAACTTATATTTGAGTTCCTAAATTCCAGCACTAGCATTAAACGCTTCATACATTATATACCCCTACCATGGGACACTCTATTGTCCAGAACCATTGAACAATTTATAGGCAATCTAAAACAATCACACAGTAACTGTTTATCTAGTTCCCTCAGCACATGTCTAGTTACAGAGTGTTTTAACATTATATTGCTATTTAGGTTTTTCATATGCACTTTAAATTTTTCTGCAAATAAATCTATAAAGAAATACGTATATGACAGTAGTGTCAATATCAATGATAATAAACCTCAGTGAAATTTCTATTACGGCTGACTAATACATGTAGTTTCATACACATCACCCGATCAACAGAAGATGTGTTGTTTGATGAAGGTTGTGTCTGAACAGAGCTCATGACTTCATATGAAGTAGATGACTCGTGTGGCATCCAAGATGAGCTATGGGAGGAATAAAGAGATGAGGGTATGTGCATGTGAGCCCCCTGTTAACCTCGAAAAGATTCTTAAATAAAGCTCAGCATGCATTGACTGGCTGTCGACGGTAATAGTCTAAAATTTCGACCTTTTTAAAACAAATCTGCAACGGCGGTTCAGTTCCTTCCCTCCATTTCATTTCCGACTGTTCCCTGTGAGCCACATTTTCCAGTTCGAGCGCTTAGTGTCAATATTGTTTTCCGGTGATGCATCCTGATGAGAGATCTCGACGCTTCTCGTATCCGATCCGTCATCCGGACTCGAGTGTGGTCGCTAATGTGGAAGTCTTTACGTCTGATCGGACGCGCAAACAAACGGTACAACTCGATGGATAATAAAGAATAGACTACAGACGTTCCGCTGTCTAGTGTCGGCTATTATCTTGTTCCGGATGTCGTTATCTGATGATGAAATAAGATATAACATTTTATTGTTCTTCTGAATTAAGTCTTCTGGTCCTATTAGACAAATTATACGTTATAGTTTAAAACTTTTATTCAAAGAACTAAATCACAATTAACGTCATTCATTTTTCTATTCGACTTTTCCTATACACAAACTGTCCATAACCTGAGACTAACACGTAAACCTCCATTCCGATAGTACCCTTCCTTGGACTAATTATCCGGATTTTGGCTCGCACCGTTTATGGACCTCACTCTGCTCGTCCGTTTTAATTTAGTTCAACAGTGTTCGATGTTGTCATGGACAATAGCAGCACTCTATTCGTATTTTGTTGTTGTTGTTGTTGTCTTGATGCTTCAGGGCTACATCTGTGTGGAATGCTATAAAATATTAAAATCTCGCATATGTGGAAACATTGCCGAGATGAACGATTTGAGTGTACGTTGGATAAGCCGTGAGGCATTGGATCTTGTCAATGGATCGGTCCAGTGGATGTAGAGTTGTCAATGGATCAGTCCAGTGGATGTAGAGTTGTCAATGGATCAGTCCAGTGGATGTACAGTTGTCAATAGATCAGTTCAGTGGATGTAGAGTTGTCAATGGATCAATCCAGTGGGTGTAGAGTTGTCCATGGATCAGTTCAGTGGATGTATAGATGTCAATGGATCAGTCCAGTGGATGTAGAGTTCTTAATGGATCAGTTCAGTGGATGTAGATTTATCTATGTGTAGAGTTGTCAATGTATCAATCCAGTGGATGAAGAGTTGTCAATGGATCAATAAAAATGATGTAGAGTTGTCAATGGAACAGACTAGTGGATGTAGAATTGTCAGTGGATCAGTAGAGTGTGTGTAGAGTTGTCAATGTATCAATCCAGTGGATGTAGAGTTGTCAATGATCAGTTCATTATATGTATCGTTGTCAATGATCAGTTTAGTGGCTCTAGAGTTGTCAAGATCAGTTCAGTGGATGTAGAGTTGTCAATAGAACAGTCCAGTGGATGAAGAGTTGTCAATGGATAGTCCAGTGGATGTAGAGTTGTCAATGGATCAGTTCAGTGGATGTAGATTTGTCAATGGATTAGTCCTGTGGATATAGCGTTGTCAAAAGATCCGTCTAGTGGATTTAGATTTGTCAATGAATCAGTCCACTGGATGTAGAGTTGTCAATGGATCAGTTCAGTGGACATAGAGTTGTCAATAGATCAGTCCAGTGGATGAAGAGTTGTCAATGGATCAATCCACGAGGATGTCGAGTTGTCAATGGATCAGTACAGTGTATGTAGAGTTGTCAATGGATGAATCCGGTCGATGTAGAGTTGTTAATGATCAGTTCAGTATATGTATAGTTGTCAATGGATCAGTAGCGTGGATGTCGAGTTGTCAATGGATCAATCCACAAGGATGTAGAGTTTTCAATGGAGCAGTCCAGTGGATGTAGAGTTGTCAATGATCAGTCCAGTAAATGTAGAGTTGTCAATGGATCAGTCCAGTGGATGTAGAGTTGTCAATGGATCAGTTCAGTGGATGTAGAGTTGTCAATGGATCAGTCCACTGGATGTGGAGTTGTCCGTGGATCAGTGTAGTGGATGTAGAGTTGTCAATGATCAGTCGAGTGGATGTAGAGTTGTCAATGGATCAGTTCAGTGGATGTAGAGTTATCAATGGATCAGTCCAGTGGATGTAGAGTTGTCAATGGATCAGTCTAGTGGATGTAGAGTTGTCAATGGATCAATCCACTGGATGTAGAGTTGTCAATGGATCAGTTCAGTGGACATAGAGTTGTCAATAGATCAGTCCAGTGGATGAAGAGTTGTCAATGGATCAATCCACGAGGATGTCGAGTTGTCAATGGATCAGTACAGTGTATGTAGAGTTGTCAATGGATGAATCCGGTCGATGTAGAGTTGTTAATGATCAGTTCAGTATATGTATAGTTGTCAATGGAGCAGTCCAGTGGATGTAGAGTTGTCAATGATCAGTCCAGTAAATGTAGAGTTGTCAATGGATCAGTCCAGTGGATGTAGAGTTGTCAATGGATCAGTTCAGTGGATGTAGAGTTGTCAATGGATCAGTCCACTGGATGTGGAGTTGTCAGTGGATCAGTGTAGTGGATGTAGAGTTGTCAATGATCAGTCGAGTGGATGTAGAGTTGTCAATGGATCAGTTCAGTGGATGTAGAGTTATCAATGGATCAGTCCAGTGGATGTAGAGTTGTCAATGGATCAGTCTAGTGGATGTAGAGTTGTCAATGGATCAATCCAGTGGATGTAGAGTTGTCAATGGATCAGTTCAGTGGGTGTAGAGTTGTCAATGGATCAGTACAGTGTATGTAGAGTTGTCAATGGATGAATCCGGTCGATGTTGAGTTGTCAATGGATCAGTCCAGTTGATGTAGAGTTGTCAATGGATCAGTTCAGTGGATGTAGAGTTGTCAATGGATCAGTCCGGTGGATGTAGAGTTGTCAATGGATCAATCCAGTGGATGTAGAGTTGTCAATGATCAGTTCAGTGGATGTAGAGTAATCATTTCCTTGCATTGTAACTTCACTTTTTTGACGGGATTTAACATCAACAAATTTGAATGATGTAGATCAGGGGCGGATACAGGAATTTTTTAAAGGGGGAAGGGGCCGAAAATTCTTTTTAGACTGTAGACATTCTTTGCTTACGCGCCGCCTTCTTCGGGACATTTGACGCAATCAGAAAAAATGCCTTGGGGGGTGGCGGGTGGGGACTCAAAATGTTTTCACTACTGCGTTCGTCTAGTAGAGTGAGTGTATCATACCCCCCCCCCCACCACTCATACCCGTACTGAAGTGAGAAGAAAACCTAAAATGTCTAAAATCCAACATTTGTTTTTGAAAAGAGTAGATTAATTTTTTTCACCCTTGAAGAAACTCAGCGGATCTGTAAGAATTATAAAAGTGCCCTAATTTTGGCGGTGAGGGGGGCTTAAGCGCCTCCCAGCCAAGTCTGTTTGCACCACTGCTGCGGGACAGAGTTCACATTTCTTACTAGAACCCTTTTTTCCTCTTATACTGCGGTTAAAGCGAAAATTGAGAGCTAGTGAAACGGTCAGCATTTTTCGGGCCCTCTTCCATTTACAGGATTCCTAGAATAAAAATTATGGGCCCCTAGTCCCATATTTAAAAAAATTGATCTAGAGGAATTGAGTTCCCTCTCGTACCCCCCCCCCCATGCTATAGAAACAATGATAATATAGTCTAATTTTTTTCGCTGGCCTAGGGCCCCCCTGGATCCGCCACTGGTGTAGATCAATTAAACTCCGGCCTGACAGTGGCATATATAGATTCTTTGTGGCCGCGAGCAGTGGTGCTAGGAAGAGATCTATGTGAGACGCGATCAGGTTGTGCTAGGAAGAGATCTATGCGGACCGCGGTGGTGCTAGGAAGAGATCTACTGTATGTGGGCCGCGAGCAGTGGTGCTAGGAAGAGATCTATGTGGCTCGCGAGCAGTGGTGCTAGGAAGATATATATGTGGGCCGCGAGCAGTAGTGCTAGGAAGAGATCTCTGTGGGCCGCGAGCAGTGGTACTAGGAATAGATCTATGTGGGCCGCGAGCAGTGGTGCTAGGAAGAGATCTATGTGACTCGCGAGCAGTGGTGCTAGGAAGATATCTATGTGGGCCGCGATAAGCAGGGTCCTAATGCTAGTGTCTGATCTGTGTCGGTCCACGAGACTCAAGTTGCATGATCAGATTTTACATTTATACAGATGTAGCCTGCTATTAGGATACTGTGAAGACTTAAAATGAAGTAAATAGCTTTTCGGTACAGGACTACTGATGTTTCAACAAATATCTGTTTTAAAACTTATGAATAAGATTAAGCCAAGTTAACACAATATTCACAGTATGTATTTAAATAAATATTTGCTGTGTAAGTTTATTTAATTTTGTATATCTTCATTGAATGAATTTTCGTAAAATCTGCAGATTCAGGCAGTTAATTTGGTTAAGGTTCTCAAAGTTTAAGCTAAGCTACAAATAAGTTGGATATATAGAACAATGTTACAGAAGTAGGTGCAGTAGTCTTTTACTGACAATATTGGTTTGACTACATTAGAACTGGTTTTAATTCAATCTGTTTTGACTGCACCTCTGTGGTATGAAATCTAGATGACAATTGTAAGGTTAGACAGACAAGTCTATATGATTTATAGTTTAGTAGAATTTTTAGGTCACGTGATAGTAGGCCTATATTTATATTAGACCTCAGCCTTTGATCTCCTGTCTTGAAGATATTTAACAGTTTATTTAGAATACCAGCCTTGAAAGTCTTGGCATTTTCTAACCTTATCCAGTATATAATAGAACAACAAATAGAATGCTACTATCGTCCATAATGACATTGAGCATTCTTGAGATAATCCAAGCCGGTGAGCAAACAGAAGGTCCAAAACTGTGGAAATTTCAAATTCAGGAAAACCAGTCCAAAATTTCACATCAATTTTAAACTCTGGCCTAATTTTATCATGCAATGCACCCGAAATTAGCACAAACTCTTACTTAATTTAGAAAAATACACAGACTGCAATTTAATAAATCAACATTGATCAAGGAAATTGTCGCTATTTAATGACTATTTCGACCTGTCGATGACACAGACACTAAACTTACATGTACAATTTTTTGCTGTAGAATTGACTTACGAATCACAAATGATTGACACGTACAGTTTTGATCATCTTCTTCTTCGAGTGTACTGCCTAACAGCAGGTCCATGACATATAACTCTTCAAGCCAATTCGATCCTCAGCCTTCCTTTTCAACTCTATAAATGAATTTGTTATCAGATCATCCAGCATCACATGTCTCGGTCTTCCTCTAACTCTTTTCCCTTGCATTCTTTCTTTTATTACACCCATAAGCAAACCATCCCTCCTTATGACTCCTCCATCTATCCCTTATGTCCTATCCAGTTTTTCTTTCTATTTTCTTTCTGTTTTGATCTAGTTTTAGGATTTTCAAGCCACACTCAGCTTAGTCACGTGTTGATTTTCGCGTTCGGTATAAAGTCTCTACTCGTCTCTTGTAGGTTACCGATGCATCATTGTATGTTATTGTCTAGAAATAAATATACAATTAAGCCAAAATACTGTTAGCACGTAAAAACGTTGAAGCTTTTTACAATGAGACTGTTGTACGTAGAAACTGCCAACTAGTTAGGCCGATTCGCTAATGTGAGCCTATTCTGTTCTTATTAATGTTTTGTTGTTACTTTCAGGCAGGGGAGGATCCAGGAATTTTTTATGGGGGCTAATTTGTTTAGGAGTACACATACTTTTTGCTTACACCCTGCCGTCTTCGGGATATATGACGCAACCAGAAAAAATGCTGTGTGGGGAGGGGACAAAATTTTTTCACTACTGCGCTCGGCAACATAGATTGAGTGTATCCCCTTATATTATAGCCTCCCCCACTCATACCCACACTAAAGTGAGGGGAAAACCTAAAATGCCTAAAATCCTACATTTTTTTGAAAAAAGTAGGTTAATTTTTTCACCTCTGAAGAAACTCAGCAGATCTGGACGAATTGCAAAAGTGACCTAATTTTGGCGGAAGGAGGGGGGCTTAAGCCACTTCCTGCCAAAGCTGTTTATACCACTGCTCCGGACAGAGAAGAGTTCATTTTTTACTTATACACCATTTTTTTCCCTTATACAGTGATTAAAGTGAACATTGAGAGATAGTGAAACGATCAACATTTTTCGGGCCCCCTTCCATTATACAGGATTCCTAGTATACCAAATATGGGCCCCCAATCCCGTATTAGAAAAAATTGAGCTAGTAGAACTGATTTCCCTCTCATAGCCCCCCCCCCCCCATAACCACTGTCCTTACAAACCTATTTTCACATAGAAATACCCATAGAAACAATGAATAGGCTATGTAGCTTTAAAAATTTTATCGGCGGGCCTACGGGGGGCCCGGGTCCGCTAGATTCGCCACTGCTTTCAGGTAATTAATTTAGTCGAGTAGTTAAATTTCGGTGCTAAATGCTATTTGCCAGAGAAGTTAGTTAATATTTGCCAGAGAAGTAAGCTAATAATATTTGTAAGTTAATTACACTGTGTAAATTACCTTCTGTTGTGTTGTCAAATTTCTTATCTCAGCCTATTCGAACTTTAAATGTGTGAGAATTGGCAAATAGTAAGCTTGGTGATTTCTTCGCTAATCTTATGAAACACGCGAAGTTTTCTATTGTTCTGTCTATTTTTGAATTCTTTGATTGTCGGAATTCTCGGATTTCTATTTTTGAATTCATGAATTATTATGAATTATGAATTAGCGCCTTAAGTGCAGAATACAGAATAAGAAGCTTACGAAACGTGACCTGAAACTGGATCGAATAGTACCAATCTTCTTCTTCTTCTTCAACATCATCATCATCATCAAAATCACCATCATCATCATCGTCATCATCCTCGTCATAATCATCATCTTATGTCGCACACGTTCAATCATCGTTTAAACATCACTTGACTGTTTATTATGTTACGAGTTGCTGCTGAAACAAGTATGGTAGATATTCTGTAATTAGCTGTAAAATTCGGTTGACTTAATGGTGAGTTCTATTCTGTCGACAATAATCATGTTTGTGAAGTGAAATATTTCGGATGAGCACGACCTGCATTATTTACCTTGAACATATATAGGCCTACACGTGGAGTGGGTCACGAGGTAACTGACTAGGCCTTGGAACTCTTGCCACTTGCATAGAAGGCAAACAGACTAACCGTTACGCCAAGCTTCCTATTGATATCATAAAAAGACCAATTACGTAAAATGTTTAATATTTCGCGCGGAAAAGGAAGCTTTTAAAGGCCGCGAGGTAAAAAAATTTCAAAATATAATACTTGTGTTGTGTTAAACTTGTTTTACAAAAATACCTGAGTAATTCACAATCTTTAAAACGAACCAGCAGATATATACTGTATGTATAGGCATTACTGTACTTTACACTGTATATAAGTACAACTTTGTACATGTATATACAGCGTTAATGCATATACCACATTAATGTATATTCAATAGTAATGTATATTTACTGTTAATTTAAATGCAACACTAAAATATATGCAACATTTATGTTTGTATATATATATACACACATGTATATATCTATCTTTTTCTTAGTGTACTGCCTACTGGCAGGTCCATGGTATAAAAAGCCTCCACAATATATATGTCTCTCTCTCTTAGTGCACTGCCTTCTGGCAGGTCCATGGTACATAACGCCTCAACTCTTCTCTGTCTTCCGCCTTCCTCTTCATTTCCACATATGAGTGGGTCTTTAAATCATCTAACATACCTAATCGCGGCCTGCCCCTGCCTCTTTTTCCTTCCATTCTACCTTCTATTACCTCAATTAATAGACCTTCACCCCCTTAGAATATGTCCTATCCATCTCTTCTTCCTATTTCTTAATACATTTATCAACTGTCTATCTGTGCCAACTCTCTCCAGGACTTTCTCATTTGTAACCTTTTGATTCCAGCTAATCCTCTCCATTCTTCTCCAAATCCACATTTCCAATGCCTCCAGTTTCCTAATATTTTCCTTCCTTAAGGTCTATGTTTCACATCCATACAATAGAGTGGTCTAAACCAAAGTGTTCACTATCTTTATCTTTGTGTCTTTCTTTAGACTTTTTGTTAATAGTTCTTTTCTACTACCAAAGGCCGCTTTTGCTTGTGCAATCCTACTGAACACACACACACACACACACACACATATATATGTATATATATATATATATATATATATATATATATATATATATATATATATATATAGACATGTATATATATATATATATATATCAGTGCACTGGCTACTGGCTGGTCCATGGTATATAACGTGTCCACTCTTCTCTATCCTTTGCTCTCCTTTTCATGTCCACATATGAGTAGATGTGAAGGAGGAGGGAGGAAGACAGAGAAGAGTGGGGACATTATATACCATGGACCTGCCAGTAGGCAGTGCACTGCACTAAGAGAAGAGAGATATATGAGTGGATCTTTAAATCCTTTAAACATTCCTAATCTCGGCCTGCCTCTGCCTCTATTTCCTTTCATTCTACCGTCAATGACCTCTTTTAATAGAATGTTCCCCTTGGAATGTGTCCTATCCAACTCTTCTTTCTATTTTTTATTACACCTATCAACTGTCTATCTGTACCAACTCTCTCCAGAACTTCCTCATTTGTAACCTTTTGAATCCAGCTAATCCTTTCCAATCTTCTCTTTATCCTCATTTCCAAAGCCTCTTGTTTCTTTATATCTTCCTTCTTTAACATCCATGTTTCACATCCATATAATTGCATAGTCCAAACCAAGGTTTTCAATATATTTACCTTTGTGTCTTTCTTAAGACTTTTGTTAAAAGTTTTTTCCTCTTACCGAAGGTCACTTTATATGTATACCGACTGGGGTAAAAAAAAATAATCCCCTAGCGAAATCGCAATGACTTCAACAAGACGGCAAATATTTGCACAAAATTTTTGGAGCTTCTAGAGGAGGAATTTCGACATATAACTTGAAAATTTGATGAAAATCTATTGAGCAGTAACAGAATTACAGCGTTTCTATGAAAAAGTGCAAAAATCTATTTTAACAAGGCTTATTTTAACAAATATCTTAATAACTTAGACAAAACTCAAAATAGTTTTTTAAAAAATTCGCATCTTCTAGAGGAGGACATTCTACACGTAGCTTGCACATTTTGTGAAAATATAGTCAGAAATAAAGAAATAAAGAAAATACAGCGTTTCTCAGGAAAAAGTGTTAACATTAATTTTAACAAGGCTTATTTAAACAAAAGTACCGCAAATTTCCTTTAAAATTTAGAAACAATTTTTATTTACAAATTTAGGAATTTTAACAATGGAAGTGTTTTCCATGTTTCTGGTTACGTCAGGACACTAACAGCGTCCACATAGTGTTTCTGAACCACATCGCGACCGTCACCTAACACGTCAGTGATCTCATTGTCGAGGTTCAACTGTTCACCAGTAATTTGTTCATTCAACTCTTCAATTCAGTGTCCTGCAACTCACCGGGCTCGCTTTCCGCAACGCTATAAATCCTTTCCACGATTCCATTAGCGGATTCTGCATGTTCAGACATACGTCCCAGCGCCCTTCTCCTCCCTGCCTCCCCTGTCGTATTCCGTGATAAACTCTGCAGGGAATGTCGAGGGGAAGCGTGACTGGGATTGGACGGGTTGGACGGGGCATGCCGCTGATTGCAGGGAGATCTGGGCATATGGCTGGGTGAGGAGGGGTAGCCAGCCAGAGTACCAGAGGAGCCACCGCATTCGTCAGGCCTCTGTTCCATTGTCCTCTCGTGAGTCCCGTAGTTCTTAGCCTTCACTGTTTTAACGCGCCTCTGGTCGTTGTGATATGTAGCGACCCACGTTCGGTTCGTGAAAATTTCATTCATTCTCTTTACCACACGCTCTGACTCTTCAAGCCCTTCGACAGGCTGACTGCTTAAATTTCTCCGAGGATCGACCAATGACAGCCTCGATACCTGCCTCTTCCTACTCGAATGGAATTTATTCCTACCATTCCTGGAGGCACCCATGAGGGTCTCGGCCTTCGAGCATCTAGGGGATACGGCGTTGGTACGCCGTGGAGGACAGGGCTGAGAGGCGGCGGAGAAACGCTCCCTGAGGCTGTAGCCCAGGACCCCCTGTTCGAGACGGCGCAGTGAGATGGGCTTATAACCTCGGCACACTGACTGAATAGCCTCTGAGTCACTCTCCAACAAACCTAAGGAGCTCTCTTTGTAGATAGCAGTCACAGTTGGGGTGGAAGTTAAGTCAGAGGTCTTGTAAGGGTTGTGAGCGTCATATTTGAATAGCGCAGATTGAGGAGGATGAGCGTCTGTAGATGGACTAGTAGACAAAACTCTCTTAATCACATCACTTTCTTCCGTTGCATCAGCCTTGGCAAGACCTCTGGCAGGTGCCGTAAGTTCGGGTTGAAGTTCATGAAGATCTTCAGGAACTAGTTGATGTGCATGAAGAACTTCATTATCAGTCTGACCATGATGATGATATTCCGAACGAAGCTGTGCATGTGGGTAGATTATTGAAGAATGGCGGGGTGAAATTAAATTCTGAGTGTGAGCCAAGCTGTTGGAGAGAGAAGTAGAACGAATTAGATAATCAGATGCAAGAGTGTTTTCAGTTGTAACATAGCTATCTGTCCGATTTGCACTAAAGGTCCCCCTTACACAGATGGAATTATATCTCTGTAGGCAGATTGAGAGTCTCTGTCTCAAGAAGCTGGTTTCGCGCTTATCTCCTGTAGCGGCGGATAAATGATGACCCAATGAAGAAATAAATTCGCTTCCTTCCTTATTCATAGGACCTAAAGTCTCGAGAGCAAGTGGTATGAAACAATAGCTACGAGACAATTCATGATATTTGCTTATTTTTCTGTCGGCGGCTAGTTCAGCAGCTCCACCAGCTGACACCGAAGACACGTTTAAATAAGACTTAGCTACGGTATCTGTTACTGTAACATCCCAAAGCAGAGATTTGCCACCTTTCCACGGGATCAGAGTAAGACCATCTGGTCTTTTGCCATCTGATCTAGAAATTCCAGTCGGTTCTAATTTGGAGGGTATATTGGCCTTAATCAGGGCATGCCAAATTATGTGATTTATGTTGTGGTGCCTGCTCGATCTGCCAGCGCTCTTGCGGCAGGAAAGTCCATGATGACCTTTAGGATCTACCAGACTACCGCACACACATTAGTGAATTTCACAAAGCTTGGTGCCGAGACGAAGGCCAACTGCTATTCTGATAGATTCGTCGTCAAGGCGTAATCCGCAGGAGGCAATCGGAAGCGCGTGCAGCCAGTCACTACTGTGTGGAGACGAAACTGCAATCAGTCGAGCTTTCTCTTTCAAGTCAGAAAGTGAGTTTAGAATCTGATTGAAGCTCTTCTTCACAATACAATCGTCCCAATTCCTTTGAATTCCAGCAGCAGGACCGACTGGAGCGCTGGCCTCGACTTCACTGCACCACATTGACTCAGCAGCTTTGATGTACACAGGATCGATGGAAGAGTCACTGCTTCTCAGTATTTCTTCTTGAAGGCTCCGAGTTGAATTATAAGACGACAGGTAGGCTGACGGAGACAGTTGAGAAATACTGCGAATTCCGAGACCACCGTTCCGAACTGGAAGACTTGCTTGCTGCCATTGAGAGTCTGATAAATCTGCATTTATCAGGCTGCACAAACAGTCTCTTAAAATCTTGTCAATATTCTGAAGTAATGGGTGTTGAAAACAGGGTGAAGAACGCAGAGTGTGCATAACCTTAGGAGCGCTAACAGAGTAGCGCAGCAAGATCAGAGCATCATGGCGCTGTATATCCTTCAATCTTGCAGCAGCTCTCTGTAGATCCGCAACATGTTTCTCAAGTTTAGTATCCATGGCATGGCCTACAGTTAGAGGAGCACCTAAAAGTTCCGCATCAGTGATTGAAGTTTTCATGAGAGATTCTAGGAGAGGATCATCATGAGTAATTGTCTTAGAGATGATCTCGCACTTGTTTAAATTGAGCCTCAGACCGAGCTCTGCCCCCTTAGACAAAATAATCCTAACATCATTAGCTACCGTACTATCTAAACCTCCGAGCGTTAGATCATCCAGGTAGCTTAGCCTGAAAGTACTTTGAAGTTGGGTAAGTACAGGTTGAATAGTTAAACAGAAAAGTAACGGGCCCAAAGGGTCCCCCTGTTGAACTCCTTCACTAGAGTGGATGAATTGATTCCCAAATTTGAGAAGGGTCGGTTGGCTATAGGCAGATGAACAAAAGCTGAATATCTCCGGCAGAAGTCTGTGAATAGTTTCTAACATCTTTGACCTACTTAGGCAGTTGAATGCGTTAGCAAAATCCAACTTAACTACAGAGAAACCCGGGGTCAAATTCGTTATAAACTGACGGGTAGCATGAATTGCAGCTTCACATCCACCTGATACACCAACACCCAGCTGAATGGGACGAAGATAGTCAGAGATCTTTGGTAGAGCATACATGTTCACGCATTTAGCCGCTAGTCTCCTCCATGTATAACCTATGGCTATTGGACGAATATCACCATTCTTCTTCTGAATAGCAATTAGGTTGGCTCCGAAAAGTACTGGTCGTACTTGAATAGGGCAGCCCCCCCCCGAATTAGGCAGTTAATAAAAGCAGTGATTGCAGTAAGTAGCTGAGCACCTACCTCCTTGCAAGAAATTAAATCTTTGAGATGTTGAGGACGAAAGCCATCAGGGCCGCCAGCGGTTCCGGCGGTAAAGCTTAGCACGGCCTTCAACACAATGTCTTCTTCGACTTGGATCGCAGGTGTTGGAGTCGATGAAAGATTGTTAGGAGACACAGCTTTAGTTGGATGTTTATCCAACAGCTGTTTGAAAGTATTTTCATTATTTTCCGCTAAAGAATCGTCCCAGCAGAGAATTCTGACCGCAGCTCGTATATTACCTTCCTCTAACTTGGATTGCACTGAAGCGGAAAGAGAGGATTTACAGAAAAGCCTTTTCTTTCCAAGGGCCTCCTCTTGAGGTACATCAATGTTGTGAGAAATCTGATCTTTAGATAGACGATTCCGAATGAGATTTGCAAACTAACTTTGTTCCCCACCTTAGCATGAACTGATAAGGTTGAGGAAGCAAAATTAAAGAGATTGACCCAATTGACTAAATTTTCAGAATTTCTCGAAATGTTCGTAAGAATAGCAATCAGATCTCTAGCACAGGGAGCTCTGGCAGACCTCGGAATGTATTTGATAATGGGTTGTGACAGCGTGGGATGGCGAATGGCGGAGGAATCAGTTGATGAGTCAGTATCATGGGGACATATGAGGTCAGAAGATTTACTGCTAGCAGGATTGGCGTTGAAACTGCTGCTGCAAACTGCGTTGCTGACGATAAAATTTCTGCTGGCAGTAGAGTTCCTGCCTGTTCTGCAGCTTTTACGTTTACAATTAGCTGCGAGATTTGAGCCTGCACTGCAGTTGACTGTATGATCAAATTTAGCGTTGCTGCTATCTGTAAGGTTGTCTGGTTGGCTGGATATTGAGTGGTCAGGTGAAGGTATAGCACTACGGGAGTTGAGTGAAATGTTTTGAGCCAGAGGCGGCTGACCTGAACCCGGACAAGGGGACTTACGAGGACCGTGTTTATGAATAAGACCATCCCGCAAGTGGACTTGCCGCACAGCTAGACATACCCGGCAGACGCCATTCAGCTTACCAATGGTTTGAGATAAAGGCCAATTTTGACGAGACATTTTCAGATAAACTTCATTAATCAAGACGAGAGTGACTATGTTAGGTAGAATTGGACTAGAATTATGAGACAGATAGGTTAATCCTTCAGAATATAATACTCTATATCCTTAATTATAAATTAACGAGTCAAGAGATAAAGGAAGCAGTCACTAGGCTAATATTAATCAAGCATATTACTAAATTAATGAATAAACTAAATTAAACTAAATTAATTAAACTAAATTAATTTAGGAATATTTTTAGAAGAAAGACTTTTAAGCATCTTTTATTGGAGCAGCTAACAAGGTAGTATAGGCTTATGCTCCACCACTTCAGTTAGCGGTCCTTTTCAGGGTCGTAACTTTCTTAAAAAGGAACGGTTGACATTTCAAAAGCCTTGTTAAAATTGATTTTTGCACTTTTCTCGTAGAAATGCTGTAATTTCGTAACTACTAAAAATATTTTCACAAAATTTGCAGGAGATGTGCAGACATTCCTCCTCTAGAAGCTCCGAAAATTTATTACAGATATTTTGAGTTTTCTTGAAGTTATTGAGATTTCGCCAGGGGATTATTTTTTTTGCCCCAGTCTGTATATATATCTATATATATATAGGGCCTATATATATAGTACACACACACATATCTTTAAATGTAGATATATTTCATATATATATATATATATATATATATATATATATATATATATATACATATAGTACACACATACACACACACATATATATATATATATATATATATATATATATATATATGAAATATATCTATATTTAAATATATGTGTGTGTACTGTATATATAGGCCCTATATATATATATATATATATATATATATATATATATATATATATATATACAGACTGGGGCAAAAAAAATAATCCCCTGGCGAAATCTCAATAACTTTTATGTAGCAATAAGTCATATAACTTTAAGCTCATGTAGCTCTAAGGTCACGTAGCTCTACGAACACGTAGATCTAAGGTCACATAGCTCTAAGGTCACGTAGCTCTAAGGTCACGTAGCTCTACTAACAAATAGCTCTAAGGTCTCGTAGCTCTAAGGTAACGTAGCTCTACTAACAAATAGCTCTAAGGTCACGTAGCTCTAAGCTCAAGTAGCTATAAGGTGTCGTAGATCTAAGGTCACGTAGCTCAAAGGTCACGTAGCTCTAAGGTCACGTATCTCTAAGGTCAAGTAGCTCTACGCTGAAGTAGCTCTTTGATGTGCCACCTTGTCCTCTTCTCATCGCTTCTTTTAATTACCGCCTAACCTTGTCACTCTTCTATGTCTTCTTTGCTAAGAACAAAGTAACCAATATTGCAAGTTGTTGGTTCTAGCAGCGTAGACAGTGTTAGTAAGGTCTAACATTGTTAGTAAGGTCTAGCAGTGCTAGTAAAGTCTAGTAGTGTTAATAGGGTCTAACAGTGTTAGAAAAAGGTCTAGTAGTGTTAGTAAGATCTAACAGTGTTAGTAAGGTCACTCTACTGGTGATCATCGAGTCATACTTTTACTTTTATAACAAGTCACACACGAATCCAAACAGACAGTCATTTCTGAAAGAGAATTGAGAAAAATATTTTGTCTGTATTTTATCTGTCTAATTAGAACGCTTGGGATTTCATTAAGTGCCGCTTTATTCACGAGACATTCAGCAACCTCATTTATCGAAAATTCACTTTGTGCTGAATTTATATTTAAATGCAATTTGTCCTAAGAGTATTTGAAAACTTGTCCGCTTACAATTTAATTTTTATTAATTCTCTGTTTATAAATGTAACAATTGTCTCAAAATAAATTAACATTAGTGTAGTTTCTCCATCATTATGGAGAAACGTTATTTTTTAATCTCTTCAATTGTATAATATACGAATTCTATGTATCGGCTGTTGAGCTAAGCTTAGCGTCTATTTTTACCGTAGGGATTCTGTAAGAGACTGCCTAGCAAGGCCTCGACCAGTGGTCCCTTCAATATCAGAGATGTTTGCTAGCGACATGACTGCCCCATGGTCTAGAGACGTTATGCAAGAGTTTTTACTAATATCTAGTTACAAACGTCGTCGTCTTATTTGTCGTCTTAAAATACTCTTAATCAAACTTAAATGATGTTAGAATGATATTGTATGATTTATATGCATATATATTTGCTAAAAACGCTCAAAACACAAGAACTTAATGATCTGTGCACGAGCACCTGTTGTTCAGTACAACGTTCTCCAAGTCACGACAAAGTGATTCAGTCTAAATTATTTTATGTAATTGAGCGCAAATTTAATTAATTTGAACTAATAAATATTTTAAGTAATTACAGTCCACTCTCAAATACACTGTTCAACCGAATAAAGCTTACTCCGGTACAGTTATATATTATAACTATATATAGACTATATGTAACTATATATATAAATATATATAGCTATATATATAACTAAAGCTCCTTGCTATCGGTGCGGGGGGATGGCAGCAATTTAATTGCTTAGTAGTTTAGTAGTTAATGCTAGTTATGGTAGTTTTGCTGAAGTTACAAGAGAATTTAGATATTTATAGTAATTCAATATCGAGACTGTTTTCTTTTGAGAGTTCTTCGAAACAAGTCAGAATAGTATTTTGCTGCACCTTAGAATTCGGCATTCATTTAGGTTTCTGATATTTATTTCTTGTCATATCGCACTTTAATTATCAAATTACAGTTCATATAAATTCGTATTAATTCTAACTAATTAACTATTTTAAATGGATTTTCTTGTAAACTTGGTGAATTATTGATTCTTATTTAAGGTCCACAGCATCCATATCCCTGACAACAATCTATGAACCGTTAACGTCCGTTGTTCGTTAACGTCAAATTATATTTTAATCATCATCTTCTTCTTCTACCCTTGAACCCCAGTCTAGGGTCGGGCGTTTTAGAAAATTGTGTAGCTATATCTGGAGTCAATGCGCTCATCAACCGAATTCTCTTTCTGATGTTGGTTGGATCTTACCGCTTTGTCGCATATTGTGACACGTGCAGTCCAAGGTTAGTTTATTCTTCAGCAACCCGGACATTGATTATATTTCAATAATCACTCTACTATACGTGACATGATCGGTACATATCACGGTGCATGTATATCATCTTCCACTGGCTGGAGCCAGTGGCGAAGTCGGTAAGATACTCGACCGCCGATCAGTATGTGCGGGATCAAATCCTGGGCTCGCCCGTCACTGACATCGCTTTCGAGTGAGGAAACTGACGTTAACCTTAGCTTTAGCATTACTTTTCCAGTTTATTGCATAATTACATTGCGGAGGGCATTGTTATTAGCAAAAAATTACGTTCTTTTAGGAGCACTATATTGATAAGTAAATTGATCGCCAAGCAAAGGCTAATTAACTACTAATTAACCACCATTAAAAACCTGTAATTAACCACAATAATCACTTTAGCGCACTACAAAAAATATAACAATTTTCGGATGTTTCCCTACTATTCCGTAGTTATGTGATTCTGTGATTCAACTATTATTATTCTATTGTGTTATATTTCTGTAGTCTTCGTTGTATTCAAGCTTAGTTCCAAGAAGCTTAGTCGTTGTATAGTTTTCTGTCGAAGGAAGACAAATAGTGGCAAATGTGTACTTATGGATAGGTTGAAGTACCATTGTGACAGCCCTTAATCATTAATCAGCCAGTCAATCGACTGCTACAGGCTAATATGAAATTCATCCGAGAATTTAACGGTTAATGTGACGACGAGTTTCCGATGAATAAAGTGGCAGCACGTGTGTAGACAGCACTGTGCCGGAGACAAGGATCATATAAGTACTGGATAGCGCATTTAGATAGGACACAATTAATAGTCCGACTCTACACAATTGGTTCATTTTATCGTGCGAGTTTATTTAGAATACAGTGCAATGCAGTTAAATTGCCAATGTTTTGTGTTTCTTTTTGCGGATCTCCTCAATGCAGACTCAACTAAACCTCTGCCTGACTCAATGTGGGTCAGGAATAGGCCCGCCTGTGTGTGGTGCCAAGTAAATGTTATTCGAAACTGAATAAGGCATAGGGGGCCTACCTCGTCATAATCAGAATCTCCCAAGCTTAATAGTATATCAAACGGAATGTTATAGATAATTTAAAGATCCACTCGTGTGTGGACAAGAAGAGGAAAACGGAAGATATAGAAGATGTGAAGCCTTATATACCATGGACCTGATAGTAGGCGGTGCACTAAGATATATATATATATATATATATATATATATATATATATATACAGTATATATATATAATATATATATATATATATATAATATATATATAGGTTGAAGTACTATTGTGACAGCCAATGTCACAACATATATATATATATATATATATATATATATATAATATATATATATATATATATATATATATACTTAAATACATGCATGTACATGTATGTACAAGACATTCACATCAGGCACGGTACAGTGTTCATCGCACTGTGCATCATGAAGTACTTAAGTATCTGCGTAAAATGACTGTAGGTCATGTAAATGTATGCAACCCACTAAGTGGGTTTGCAATAAAAATTAACTAACTGTACAAATCGGCCTAAATGGAGAGAAAATTAAATTCTATTAAAGCTTAGCTGAGTGCGTGGTTCTCGTTTATTATTCCTCCGACGTTGTAGTCGAAGAAATTGAGTTATTACGTCGTTAAGTTTCTGTGTCTCTAATAACCGCAGTAATATTAGGGTTACATGTGACGTTTATGATAGCAATGTAAACAAGTATTACACTCCGGAAATATTCGCAAGTATACGACTCCTCCCTTTCTCGCAGTCGTCTGGTAGTTCTACATACCTACAAAATGTGTTGAAAGATTATAAACAATACTCTAGATACGCCTCGTAATCTTTCCTTTCAGTTCCTAATAATTTTCTCTTTAACGAAACATCCCCCGTATAAAACGTCATGCTATATTCATAGTATTTTTTATTCAATTATTTAGTTAACTTTTATAATATAATGATTCTTGACCATAGCTAAACTTGAAATCTAGGGAAGATAGTTATTATTAAATTTATTTAACTTTTTTAATTCAAGTCCTTGGCTTAATCAGCACGACCCACTGTTATGATTGACGTCTATCCGTTGTGATGATAGAAAGCTTTATGTGAGCACTGCAATGTCAAGACACTGTGGATGGTCTAAAGAAAAAATAAAATATCACAGGCAGTCCAACTTATCGTATCTAAATGCATAGATTTCTACCGTAACTTATTTACTTTAGTATTTTAAAATTGAAATTTTGAAAGTTAATTTACAAATATTTTCATAACTTCGTATAACACTATTATTAATGCTTCTAGTTTCTTTATTATATGGTCCTCGTTCCTTAATCTTTGCAGCTTCATCGAAGTACTTGTATATTAAAAGTCATTTTGGCTTTCTTTGTGCAAGCCTACTTTATAAGAACGGTTTTATTCAATGATTAATTTTAAGTAGAACATCTGGTTGACATTTTACTGTACGGACAGTCATAGAATGTATTTAACATGCTATTTCAAAAGAAATTAATATTACAATTATAATTTAAGATAACATGTATATATATATATATATATATATATATATATATATATATATATATATACATATATACATATAGATAGATAGATATGTCGCTGCCTTTTATATATAATTATAAAATATTTATCGATGCCTTTTATACATAGTGACAAGATACATATCACAGTCTTTTATATATAATTATGAGATATTTATCGCTGCCTTTTATATATAGTGATTAGATATATATATAGCTGCTTTTTATATATAATGATAAGATATATATCGCTGCCTTTTATATACAGTATAGTGATAAGATATTTATCGCTTCCGTTTTCACTTCTTCTTTAGATGCCTTTTGCGACACGCTGGCCTACATTCGGCTGGTCAATTCTGCAGAGGCTGGACACAACTTGGTGTTCCTAATGATCTTTTCTTAGAATAGTAAAGGAGTGGTTAGTATATGAATGTACACATTCGTGCACTGTTGGTGGAAGTGTTTGGTATCTAACACAAGATTATCGGTAGAGTTGGGGCGTTGTGGGACGTCACTCGCTCGTCTCGCCCACTAAACGTGACCAGTCTGCTGGCTTCATATAAAAGCGCCAGTCCGCTATCATCAGCAGCAATTCTATACTAATTTATCTTAATCTAGCGACTTAGCATTACAAAATAGTTCTGAATTACTTCGCAGGTTTCTAAAAGTTGAGATATATGTAAATAATTACGCTAAAAGTATATATCTACATATACATGTGTAATTTGTTGCGTAATATTTAAAGTTCATCAGTTTAATTATATAACAAATTTTGCGTAAACTAATTGAATTGAAAACGGAGCAATTGACAAAGAGTGAAGATTTTTTCATCTTGACGGTTGCCTGAAAATCATTCCAAATGAGGTAAGAAAGCTAATAATTATGGAGGTAATTAGTATTTACTATCGGTTCAAAATATAAGACAATGAAATTGGCTACTACTACAACTAGTACACTAAACAAATCCAATCTAGAAAGTTACTTGGGATTGTTAGCAAATTAAAATTCATTTAAAATTCAATACATACATGTAAATAGATTTAAGTACATTCAGACAACTTTAGCAGTTGTTCAAGTCGACTTAGTTAATATCTGAAAATATTAGAATAATGGCCTATAATAAAACTTCTCGTAATTTCTTCCATTTGACTGAATAGGAATACATCTCAATTTGATGATAGTCAGTTTGCAGGTTTAATATATCTGCAGAATAGATTAAAATCACTTTCAACACAAGAATCTTTTTAAATATAGTTTAAAGTTTATTTTATTTGGACTAATTATTGATAGTATTGCGGTCAGTATTGAAGTGTTATTAAGATTGTAAGATAGTGACGAGGCAACTTATTACGTTTACTATTTTGACATTAACAGTTTGCTAGTTGACAGATTAAAAAAGTAAACACACATTATAGTGAAATGATCAACTATGCTGATATCAATAACCTTCAATACCACATGTTTAAACCGTTAGGAAATTTAGATCATTTTCAGTATAACCAGTCCAGTGAATGCCGGAGATATTCTCTGTTACTCTCAGATCAGCGCGGAAGTGTGTTTATTTCAGCATCAACACCAAATCAATGACAAATACAAATAGAAATAAACATCCAAGAGAAATAAAATAAAATAAAAATTCCCAGAAACACAGGGTTTCAAACAGTCTGTAGAAACCAGAACAACGACCGTCAGGGAAGATGATGCACATCTTATCTAGCGGACCACCGTCTACAACTATATTAATGTCATGTATAATGCAAAATCAACTGAAATACACACTTTAGCTAAGTAACAATTCTAGCTGGACACTAACACACACAAAAACGAAAGTTTAGCAATTTACAAACCATCAAATAATAAATATTTGTAACGTTTAGTGAATTCAGCTAGGGACCTCGATCTGCGAGTATCAGGAGGTAATATCATGAAGAAGTGATTCGAACCCACGAGAGTTCAAGTCACCTCAGGATCTGCCATTCAAAACTTCATAAACGGAGTCGTAGAAAAGCAGTTGTTAAGTGATTAAACCCGACATCTGAGCAACACATACATGTGGATGACTCAATAGTAATCAGCAAGGTCGTGTAAAGATAACTGTGATCGCAGAAACAAATATTTATTAGACATACACCTTCTCGAATTCAACTCATGATTTCATGAAATCATTAAAATGATTTCTGTGACATTTTCCAGCTAATATCTGAATACAGTGATAGAAGGGAAACATTTTCTACAGTAGAGCTCAGGCTATAGGTACTGTGGTATCGAGTGCGTTCACGTATAATGAGACCGGAGTTCAAATCCCTCAGATCTCTCACTAATATATCAACTTATACTAATGACTAAACCCGATTGGTTTAGATTTGAGATTGGTTGAATAGATTTAATGCAACAACCAAATAGTAACGACTATAAATAACATTTTTTATTCATCGATATATTGTAGAAATTCCCCTTCAGCTATTCGTATTAAAATTTTCGTTTAAGGTGCGTGAATCTTTATTCAGGATCGACACGGAGGGGACTAGACAGGAATTGGAACTTTAAGATCAGCTATCCATCGGCATGAAAATTTGAAACCACCAAGTGCACAAGACTACGTTTTTATTCGCCTCTCAGCAGAGAAAATCATTGCAATTAAGCTATTCGTATTAGATTGGTTTAAATAAAGTAGGCCTATAACTTTTGATAAAATTATTTAATTATTTAATCAACTTAAGACTAAGAGATTTAAATTACCATACAGACCTCGCTGTGTAAAATGAAATTTATGCAGCTTAATTCTTTATAATTTCAATTTAATATGTAGTAAAATAAATGTCATTTAGTTATAAATTTAATCTGGTTTGATTTGCTGCTATTAATTCTAGTTATAGCGGCATAGTCTTTTTGCTTATAATTATACAGGTCCAGATCATACTTTTTACTTCTATTCACTGTCCACTTTCACGCTCTTTACATAGCATTCTAACGACCGATAGGATTATCCTATTTCAAAGGCTATGCTGAATATTAATGTAGTCTTCCCTTTAGATAAGTTACATACATGTATGTTTCTTATTCTTATCTTTTTTTAATGTTTATTTCCCTATTCACATCATTAACAATAGCTGCATACCTTAGGTCGTAAATTCTACAGTGGCCGGGTGACAAAGTAGCAGTGAAGTAGGGCTCCGTAAATCTGTTTTCAGAGAACTGTTACATTATTTTTCAGCTTTTAATTTATTGAACATTTTATTTTGTATTTATTTCTAAAGTTGATTTTGAGTTGAGCTGGTAGCATGTCTGTTAGTTGCCAACTTTGATGCAGTATGTGCAGGGTTAGCAGCCACTATTCTCCACGTCACTGACACTTTGGCTAATATAAGCATCAATTATCTTCTAAAATAATTAATTGCTGTAAACTTTTGATTCAAAGCCTTGAAAACCCAATTTTTAGCAAGATATGTGACACATTCGATACATGTAATTAAGCAGTGTCATTATTTCTTAGGTCGATTTCCAATTTAATTAAAAATTGAAGCCAAAATATTTTGAAGAAGATATGTTTTTCAGATACTATTGCGAAACTACTTCACTTTGAACGTTCGCTGGAAAGTTAATTTAAATAAAATTATAGTTGCTGGTTTAAGTTTACTATGTTTGCGAATGGGCAATGCACTAAGATAGATAGAGAGAGAGAGAGAGAGAAAGACAGAGAGACAGTGAGACAGAGAGACAGAGAGACAGAGAGACGGAGAGAGACAGAGAGAGACAGAGAGTCAACTTAGGCCATCCAGGATGCAAGAGAAATTGATCAATTACGTTTAAAATCTATGTTGATAGTTAAACATCAGCAATGATAATTAAATAACATTTATATACAGAGCTGAAGCGTACATTACCTTTCTAGTCTTAAGTTACGAATCTTAACTTAAATGATGTTAAGCTTTTCTTTGCCGTCAACTTAATAGCCGGAATCGTACTTAAGTTACGTTCTTAACACTGTTTTGGTTTTGTGTGTTTTCAGAATGAGTCAATTACAGCAAAGCAAATTTCTACCGCTTCAATTAGCAGCATTTGCTTTCACGATCTTCATTATTCCCTGTCACACAAAATCTATTTACGAGTTGCTGGCCTCTCCGGAATCATCGCTCCAACCTCGAAGAATAGCACACCCGTCTGACCAAGAATACGACCTTCTGGAATCGTCAATACAGTCCTACATAAGTCTTGAAGAAGCCTATCTAAGAGGTTACGTAGCCGCTCTGAAGGACCATCAGTTCAGCGCAGTTGACGAGGAGACACCGACCAGCATCGCCGAGGTTCTCCGCTCCTCAGGGAGTCGCCTCAGCAAGAGGAGTCGCTCAGGATACTTGTTGGATAATCCGGACGAGGAATCCCTATGGTTGGACAGATCCGGGAGGATCAGAAGACGTCGTCGGGACTCGCATCCTGTCTACCTCGGATTCGGACAGGAGGCGGCAGGGGCGGCACACGATGCATTCGCCAGTATCCTGGAAGAGGAAGCGGCCAAACGAATCGAGAAGAATAACAGACCGTCGTCCAATCCAGTCCGCTTTATTGGCTAAGATTCTTCTAGCTCTCAGTAATATTTATTATAAAAATTATTGTGATTTGAATATCATTCCAGTATGACCCAATTTTCACAATTGATTGATAGTAACTCGCAGATAATTTGTAAAGTTTGTCTTTATTTTTGATTGACGCGCTTGTCTTCTGAAGACTTACGTTATGTGATTTCTTAATTAAATTTTCTTTACATTGGCAGAAAAGGTTTCGAGATAATAAGGGTAACCCGCGTGCAATACTGTCGCACTAACTGTCCATATGATGAATGTATTCATTGAAATGTTTCCAAAGATCTATAATGACCATTGCACTGAGTTAATTATGATTTAATAATCTTCTTAACTAGACGCAAAGAAAAACGTATTGCAAAAAAGAATATTTGTGGTCTTAGGTGCAAAGAAAAACCTTTCTGCAACCTAAGTGGATATTTCTGGTTATAATCATATCGCTTCACATTACATCTCGACAAAATTGGTACATTTCTTAGATCCAATTTAAACGAGAGAAGTCTTAAATGGTAGCCGGACTACTTATTTTTGGAACTGATCTCGATTATGTAGGGCTAAGCGAAAATATCGTTGATCGATAAAATCATAATTTAGTGAACCCTACCAATTTAGACCAGGGCTCGACGTTTACTAGCTCACTATACAGTAGCAACAATTTAAAACACAATGATTAAATGGCGGTAAGCTTTGTCTTTCAAGATGTATTTACTTGTGGTATAAACTTGTCAGTGATTGATTTTCTGCAGAGACATTTTAAACAGGTCTGACGTGTTCCAGTACATTCTGAGAAGCTGTCTGCATATTGAGCCCAAACATAACCTCGTTTTTAAAGTTCTTCAACTTCAAATGTAAACAACGGCCATTAAGTTCACAGGTTCATCTGCTGATTGAAAGGAAATGGGAATGAATGACTGGCACGATGATGATGATGGGTGCCACAAATAGGTCCTACGTTAAACTTGAAAATTTGTTTTATTTGCATTTTCACATCTTAAAATGTTAGTGATGTATTATTCGTCGCTTATTGTACTTTTTAGCAAATGATGCTATCTGAGGTGTCTCAGTTACTTTATAAGCCGGTTGTAGATGCTAGTCATAAATCAATTGTTTTGGGCCTATTGTAATCTAATAATTTAGAAGAACCACAATGCTCTAGTAGTTAAACGTGTACTTTGAAGCTCCTTTATATCAATCCAGCATTTTCTCCTAAATTGGAAAACATGTTCTAATTTGTAGGTGTTGTTAAAGTTGGGGCCTATTGTTAAAACTAAATTGTTATTACTTGAGTTTTTAAAAGTATAGCCCATTTTTAAGCTGCGTGGTTTCCGATTTAGTGCTTTTAATGATCATGAATAAGACAGATTGTAATTTATAAAATGCGACTTGGATCTGCAATGTGATCGATTACCAGAGAGAGAGAGAGAGAGAGAGCGTTATTAAACTATAATTATTTAATTAATTTGCTTCAATGAACGAACCGAAGAGCTTTTATATAAAACGAACAGGATAAAATTCCAAAATACAGTGTACATTAAAATAATGATTTTAACTTTATTTAATTAATTAATTTATTTATTTTATGAAGTACATCAGTTTATTTATTTATTTAGTGAATATTAATTTGAACACCATTAACATGTGAACAGATAAAATAATAAGAAATTACTTTCTAATTTAGTAGATTCCGACATGTAATTTTTGAGTTATGAAGTAGGCCCAAACGGGAAATGCAAATGATAAAGGATAAGTATAAAATGGTCCATTAAAACTTACCCTACATTATTACTTGGTGCTCTTTAATTCAATACGGAAATATTAAGAGAATTAGGTAAAATGTTGTTGTGGATAGCCCTACATCAATTTTTTAAATTATATAAAATTATGATAAAAGAACATGTAAGCATACCTAATCAAAATTATGTGTCATTTAAATGATTCTTGAATGATTGAGCGTATTTTTTAAATTATTTGAATATTTCAATTGCATGCATCTGTGAGGGCAGCCCGGTTAGCTCCTATAATTAGGCTCGTTTACTCTTTGCTATTGTTGTGGTATATAGATCTCAGTATTAATCTGAAAACTTACTGTTAAAAAATACAATATTGTTATTACATGTATATTGAACAATTAGTATTGCTAATATTATGACACTATAAACATGTATGTAGTTAGTATTTGATGTTGTACGGATAATCATATAATGCTTGCATTTTATTTAAGTTCTTATTAGTATGTTATATATAGCGCTTCGTGCCCGCGTTTTATCAGAGTCACTGAAAAATTGGCCAAACAGAAAGTAATGCGGTAATTTGAGACTAAGCAGGAGCTTGGGAAGACCATCGTAAACCACCTCAGAGACCATATTTAATAAGCTTTTTTAGCACAATAAGTTTCGATATAAATTATACAGAAGGAGCTTGCCTGGGAATAATCTTTGGAGCTACTTTACAATGACACAATGAGTAACAATATTATTTTACTCTACTGCATAAATTTATCAGTCAAAACTGAGCTATTCTTCTCCATATTAATGCAACATTAAGCCTAACATTGCGAACAAATTTGATAAAATAAAATCCTGTCTCATTTGACACCCGATCACATGCCATCGCGCTTGTAGCGAGACGTTATATTTGTAGTAAATTTCTGCATGTAGTGTCTTCGTATGCGTGTGTGTACTGACTTTAGTATGTTTTGATATTTCATTTTAAAGGTCGCCGATGAATTCGTGACTTTAACGAAATTCTACAATTAATGGTAGTAATCTTTGATCTATTTCGGGAGAATAACTAGACCACGACTGCGCTCCTAGCCCTTAAACTTACACAGTATACTTTTTAACACAGATAAAAGTGTGACATTTTGCGTAGTTATTTAAAATCATGGATTATATAATTTACAATGTTTTGCGAATTACAGACATTTATCGACTTTCAAAGCTCTTACATTTTACGATATTCTAAAAGCAACGCTAAAATTCACAGGCTGTTTTATTATTCATGCAATTATTAAATTTTGCATAATAATGTTAAATCTTGACAAAATAAGAATGCTTAACGAAGTTTAAACTACATTTAGCTTCTGTTTTTTTAGAATGGAGTCCATGTGTTTTCGGGCTCCGTATGAAAACGCTACATTTAAGTATAATACAATAATTTGATGGAGTACATTGATCATTTTACTTAACAATTAAGTTTACACAAAGAGAGCTTTCGATATTGTATTATGTAGTTTCTCTTTGCCTAACTTTTTATATATAGATTATATTATAATAGATTATAAGAACAATCAAATTTATTTAGACTAAATAGGCCCTACAATTTATTTTTATTCTGCACTTGCCTGTAGCAATCTCAAGATAAACTATATTGTTTAGCTGATGTTCATAGTTGCCTAGAATAAAAATGCTAAAAAGTTAATGTTAACATCAGTTTCCTCACTCGAACTCGATGTCAGTGACGGGCGAGATCAGGATTTGAACCCCGCACATACTGATCCGCGATCAAATATCTTACCGATATCGCCACTGGCTCCAGCCATCAAATAAAGCTATGTAAAAGCTGGATCATCAGTAGTTTTGTGCTGTGTTTTCTAGTGATTGTTGAGGTACAGTTACTCCGATTCCAATACGTGTATTTAATATAATTTGCCGCTTTAGATGAACATTTTCTTTAATTATTGTCCTAACCTCAGATTAACTAAAAATACTGATAAATGAATAATATCAAAGATATCGTATGAAAGTATTTCTACGCTCGAACCTGTCAGCGTCAAGCCGAGCACTGCGTACAGTAGTTTTGAACCGTGCACCTTCTGTTACTGGTAACAACTTATAGATATTCTACCGTCTCTTCCTTAAAAGCCATTATGTTCTTTGAAAATGCACACTGTGGATTCCGTCATTGCTTCAATTTATACACAATCTCTTAGTGCACTGCCTACTAGTAGGTCCATGGTAAATAACGCCTCCACTCTTCTCTGTCTTCCGTTTTCCTCTTCATTTCCACATATGAATGGGGCTTTAAATAATCTAACATACCTAATCTCGGCCTGCCTCTGCCTCTTTTTCCTTCCATTATACCTTCTATGACCTCTATTAATAGACCTTCCACCCTTAGAATGTGTCCTATCCAACTCTTCTTCCTAATTCTTAATACGTTTATAAACGGTCTATTTGTACCAACTCTTCCAGAACTTCCTCACTTGTAACCTTTTGAGTCCAGCTAATCTTATCCATTCTTCTCTAAATCCACATTTCCAATGCCTCCATTATACACAATTAGAACCTAAAGTTTCGAACACTTTTATAGTAATAGTTACTCTGACTAAATCGAGGTTTATTGGTAAAAGAGATTACATATGGAAATTATTGTACTACCTAATAATGTTGGGGCCTATAGGCCTACTGAACAAATAGATGTCAAACTGTCATTCAAGCAAGAAATATCTCATTTAAGACTTCTTTGGCAGTGCACGTGCGGAAGAAATTGTGCATTATTATAATTGAGGCAAGCAATAAGTGTTTTCTGAATAGCACAGTCAGATGTGTGCTAAGATCCACACTGGTCTGTATGATAGCGAGGACTCGTAAATTCATGTAGGATGGAGACATGGCGCACGGATTGAATTTAGCACTTTTCGGCTAATCAATTCTAACATTAAATATTTATCAGTAATTTTCGTTGATATTTGATACTTCTATCAATGTCATGAAACTGTAAAAGGTGTCGAAATCTGCATCATACTGCATAGAATTAAAATGAATTGCCAGAACCGCGCATTTCGTTTGCCAAAAGGATCTTATACGATTGTTCTTTCCATTTTCGCTGCTTCAAATTGTCTGCGATATATAAAATTGTTCATTATAGACATTAGGAAGTCTCATATCCTTATTAAAATTTATCAACTTCAACTATTTATTTGTTAATTCGCCACTCACTATTAAAGAAAACATACGTAAAACTAACAATACATTTTCTAATAGCTTAACACAAAAAAGTTCAGACTCTAAGAAAGTGCGGTAATATAAATGGCTGCTTATGCATTAGTAGCCTAAAGGATACCATTTCAGATATGTCAAAATGTTTCTGAACCATTTCAATTCACAGTCATTGCACATTGATTCCACATCAATCGTCGATTAGTAATTTCATTGTAAATACTAGGTCTAGCAAATACCCGAGGTTTCATAAAGATATTTAATATTATTAATAGAGAATGGAAATTAGTATTACTAATTAGAGAATTAATAATACTAATTAACAATTATTTATTCTTCTCAGAAAATGATCTTTAATAGGCCTAAAAATATATTAGCTCTAAAAATACCCAACTCTAAGAGTAAAAATTAGAAATGATATTTTTATGAATTTCAAGGGTTTGGGTTCAGTTCAGTTCGTTGAAAATTACAGTTCGGTTCAGTTCGGGTTCGGTTAGCAGTTGACAATTTGAGAGTTCGGTTCGGTTCGTTGAAAATGAAAGTTCGGTTCGGGTTCGGTTCTAACAAGGGTTTGGGTTTGGCTGGCTTTCCAACTCGCAAGAGTTCTATTCGAGTTCGGAATGGTTTGGTTTGGATAATGTTGTAATTGTTTAACTTTACTCATAGTAATTATGGTTATGTTTAAAATGGTTTATGGTAAATATGCTTAAAAATTAATTAAGTCATAATAGCTGCCACATTTTTTCACCTGGGTAAAAATATGACAATGAAAAAAGGAGAGAAGTGGTATTTATTCCTGTACATTTCTTAAAATATTGTTAGTTGACCAACAAATGTTCATAATATAGATAATTTGCTTTATTATTGTATCTGAAATATTTTCCTTGATTATAACGAGCAAATAGAATGCTTCGTCAATTTTTAAATTTTTATTGTCACTATAGGCCTATATATTAGATACGTTTATAATTAACTGGAAATGTCTTGTCTAAAATTTGATCCAATATTTCAGAGGCAAAATGCAATTTAGTAACATAAAAATGTCAAATAAGATGATTTAGTAAACAAATGTAATTCCAAAGAAAAATGATCATAATATACACCGTTTGCTATCAACTGACCAGTAATAAGCTTCACAATTTTCCTTAGGGTTTCAAATTTGAAACTCTCAGATCAATCATGAAGTTACGAAAATAGTTATGAAATTATTGTATTGCTATGGTGCAAAATAATTTACTCCAGATAGCCTTAACACAAATATAATGTCATATATAAATATTTGTAAATCTGGCTGCAAAAATATTAAGATGGCATACAAAAAATAAAAATATTTCATAATTTGAATTTAACAAGAACAAATCCACCTAGATTGAGTCAAGCATTTTCAGATTTTTATGGAATACTCTCATCACTTTTGTCTCTTTGAGGTTAATCTTCATTCCATATTTCAATGCCGTATAATTCAGACTATCCATTATCTTCTGTAGGCCCGTCTCGCTTCACTCTACCATTCCTCTGTACCGCTACCATTTTAAAATTTGTGTCAGAACCAGCCTTACCGAAATATATGCTGTTAGATACTGTAAGACATGTAAATGCAAAAACTAATATATATTTGTATTGCTCTTACTATCTTTATTTAATGTCAGGCTGATGAAGAAGAGAGGAACTCCAAGAGTTTGGTTCAGTTCGGTTTGGACGAAGTCTGGATTCGGGTTCGGTTCGGGCTCGGCCAGAGTCTGGGTTCGAGTTCGGTTCGGTCAAAATTCTAGAATTTATGGTTCGGTTCGGGTTCGGTTCGATTCACATCTCTAGTAAAATATCAATGTTCAGTCAAAAAGAGAAGCAATCACTGCTAATCATATCTAAATCATTTATATTTGTCTACCATTGAATTGGTAAACTTAAATAAATAATAAGACCACTAGATAAAGCTGCTGAGACCCTTTCATATTGTCACAAAAATAAGTCCACATTTATACAATATACTGGTGTCTAGACTTTTGAAATGAGTGTACTACAAAAATGGGAGTAAAAAATGTGAATCTCAACTCCGCAACAAAACTAATTTTTGCATCCTTCGCTAGATGACGACTTACTTATAACATTTTACAGCAATATACTAATTTCATTGGAGCCTAACTTTCTTTCCTATTGTAGCACGGCTGCGAGTACAGCATCTCAAATTGCACGGACCGGAGTGTGAAAAGTTAAAAAAAAATTGTAAAAGTTTATGGTAAACACAAAATTGAATTAAATTTTAATTGAAAACTTCGGCAATGGATATTAATGAACGCGTTTATCAGGCAGCATCAGAAGGCCTAAGTGGTAAATGAAATTTAATTCACGATCATATCCAGATGATATAATAACACTAAGTAGGTTTTGTTTCTTTAGGAAAATGTTAAATAAACTAAGTGTAGTAAATAAGAATAGAAAAAAGATTAGGAAGAGCTAATGCATATCTCTCTCGAGTGTTCTGCCAAGTGGCAGGCCCAATGTATGTATTTCTATTCATATGCTGCTTTCACGCTCCATAAAGAGCAATTCATCGATAAACGATTTAATCTCTTCATTCTAAATTATACATTTAAAACTCCATTCTACTGAAACCGCTCTTCTTCGTATACATAATGATCTTAGCTTGGCCATGAGTAGTAAACAGGTTTCTGCCTTGGTTCTTCTAGATCTCTCTGCTGTCTTTGATACAATTGACCATGGCATCCTAATAAATAGGCTTAAATCTTGTTTTGGCATATCTGATTCTGCCTTTTCCCTTCTCACATCATATCTCTCATGTCGCACAAATTCTGTTGTTATTGGTCAAAATCGCTCTTCTGAACTACCCCTCCTACGCGGTGTTCCTCATGGTTCAGTGTTAGGTTCATTGCTCTTCTCTTTATAGATCACACCTCTTAGCTACCTGCTTGCTCAGTCCTCCATAAATTTTCATTTTTATGCAGACGACACACAACTATATATTTCCTTTTCTAATCAAGATTCTGATCAAAAACTGGCTCATCTCTCATCCATTCTAGACAAGGTTTATTCCTGGTTTTGTGCTAACAGTCTTGCTGTTAATACTTCCAAAACTGAATACCTTTTAATTGGCACTCCTTTGCAAAGAAGTAAAATTACCAATAACTCTGTTAATTTTCAGAATCTTGCTCTTTCACCTTCTCGATCTGCCAAAAACTTTGGAGTCATATTTGATGAAAACCTTGACTTTAAATCCCAAATCTCTTCTGTTTGTCGCGCTTCTTTCTTTCAGATTCGTCAGATTAGGCAAATACGTCCATCCCTTACTAGAAATTTAGCCACTATCCTTGTTAATTCTATAATTCATTCAAAGCTCGACTACTGTAATTCATTATTACATGGGTTGCCTACTTCTCTCAATCGTTTGCAGCACGTCCAAAACTCTCTTGCACGTGTTGTTTGTAAGTCCTCTCGACTTCAATTTTGCTCTCTTTCTCTTCTACGCAGTCTTCACTGGCTCCCTGTTAATCAACACATAAAATATAAAATAGCTTCATTAACTTTCAAAACTCTACGATTTGACAAGCCTTCTTACTTATCTGAAATTCTTCTTCCCTATCGCCCCTCACGTACACTTCGCTCCACCGATGGCAATCTTCTGTCAATTCTAAATATTCTCACGTCATTGGGCAGCCGTTCATTTTCTTACGCAGCACCCACAATCTGGAACTCTTTACCTGCTAATCTTCGCTCTTGTTTTTCTCTTTCAACATTCTCTAGCAAGCTTAAAACTTACCTTTTCCCACCACAGACATAATCAATCTACCCTGACCATTTTTTTGATCACCGGACTGGCTTTCGTTTAGGACCTAGCTTCTCCTCAGCACATTTCTTTCGCAGATTAGTCTGGGTGAATTGATCTGTAGTGATATGTGCTGTTGGGGACGTCCCTGACATCATCCTGGATGAGGAAACGGACGTTAAACCTTTATTATTATTATTATTTATCTTAAAATCATAGGAAATTAGCATACACAATACACTTTTTAATAATACGAATCAATGCAAAGAATTTGAGTGTTAGTGTCGTCAGTGACAACATTGAACACCTTGAAATTAACGGAGAATCAAGGAACAAAATGGCAAGAGGTCCATGGAATGGTGCAAATCCAATATCATGAAATCCCGTGTAAGATTGAGGAATTAAAGAAAGGCTTACGTGTTGGATTGTTGGTAGCAGATTTTGGGTAGAAGATGACAAATAAAAATCAAAAGCGCTTTAACTGCCGCATTGAAGGATAATATGAATGTAAAGTCTGATTTAATATTATTCCAAACAATTGAAAGCAATATAATTATAATTTGCAGTTTAACTGGTAAGAAAATATGAAATCCGAATAATATTTCAATACTAAAAATCAAATATAATTGCTACGCATAACTAATACTGAAACATTTGTTTGATGGGCCCTCCATTTAAATGTAGGCCTATGAGTTAAAGTAAATGTAGAGGCCCACTTCTACGTTCTACGACTAAATCACGAATAGGTCGATTAGTTATGACATCTTTGATCTATAGCATAAATGAAATACGTGTAAAAATCTTGAACAACATATCTAGCCTAAGATGCAAAAATTTGATCCATAAAAACATTGAGTTCGTAAAAAGAGACAGAAGATAGTCTTGTTGGAGGGTCTTTATAATAATTAGGAATACTTAAAATTGAAATACAAGTTTTGATGCAGCGTAACGTCTGCATCTGGTCTGCGTCACTACTATGCGTCGATACATCGCTATACGTCTGCGTCAATACATCGCTCCACTGTAACGATGTATTGAACTCTAGGAGATCGTGTTGAAGTGGAGAACTGTATCAAGATCGTTCGCTTTTAGAGCAAACGCTGGAAGTCAGTTATCTGAATAGTTCGTTCAATAAATCCATCAGTTGGCTGCATGGGAGAGCTCAGAATGTATCATTAGCGTAAACTATCACGTTCTGAATGCTATCACATTGCCAGTTAAGTTAAAGTAACTATATAGATTAGAATAAAATTTAAAAATTCAGTAATAATATTTAATTTTTAATGTAATCGAAAGTAGACAGGCCTAGATCTTGCAGGTGTACTTCTTCTGTATCCTTCTTCTGTTAAGAATTAGTATAATAAATTAATTAATAGATTTGAATTAATTAATTAATTTGAAGCTTAACCCTTGTTGCTATGAAGTAATTTGCGAGTTATTATATCTTTGCCATTAGGCGTTTTATATTGACCAAAAGTTGCACACTTTTCTCTCTAACTTAAAATACGGCCTTGCAAAGACGAAAATTATACAGTAGGGCCTACATTAAAGACATTCGACACCGTTATGACAGTAGCATAGAACTAATGGATGAATATTATTAGCACTGGTTGGAGTCAGTGGCGATATCGGGAAGATATTCGATCGCGGATAAGTATGTGCAGGGTTCAAATCCTGTGATCGTCCGTTATTTACATCGCTTTTGTGAACGCTTTGGTTGAGGAAAATGCCGTTAGCATTAGCTTTTTGCATATATTAATATGAAGTATCTTATTAAATGGTAGAAATATTAAAAAAGCTGGTAAAGCTAAGGTTAACGTCAGTTTCCTCACTCGAAAGCAATTTCAGTGACGGGCGAGCCCCGGATTTGAACCCCGCACCTACTGATCCGCGGTGGAGTATTAAATATTGATATAAATTAGAAACACTATGTACCGATAGCGATGCCGTACTGAATTACGAGAAGAGCGGTATCGTTTATACATGTAGATGTAAATAGATTTCATAATTCGTAGAGCGACTTCGATCAGCATCAGTTTAGTTCAGTTCGTCAGTAGCTGCTGTGACGTAGAAGACATTCATTTACGAAAGTCGTCACTATTGATCATGAAATTGCTGTTGTTGTCCCCTGAATATTGAGCAAAACTATTGGCGTGTATTAGAGACAAGAAAGAGATGGAGATATAAAAACGTCTCAAAAATCTTTTTTTTCATAGCCTGAAATTACCAGAAGATTTTTAATTATATAAACTGTGCATTATGATCAATTTATTGGTCGATGAAGAGCTCAATGGTGATCCTGAGAGCAGACTAGTAAGATGAATACGTTCATTAGACCTGCGGAGAGAGAGAGAGAGAGAGAGAGAGATTAGATCTAAGTATCAATAAGCTGCATTTTATTAATATTATTCACTTGCAAACAAAAATGAATAATGCAGCAGGTCGAACTGAATTCGACTTTGTGAGATTCAGCTACATATATGAAATTGTTGAGACAGTTATCCTTATGTAAATGTAATTAACTGGAAACAAGTTTAATGGATAAAAACATTATTATATATAGACATAATAATTACAATACTTAACAAGAGCTATGTTCGTTATGCTTAACTTTGGAATAATTCTTCATCTGGTGTGGTATGTCAATGTCGGTAAGTTACTGTTTATTTTAATTTATTTCTTCAGCTGGCCTATATGCCTATCAGTATAATAGTTTATAGGCATATGCATAATGTATGCAATAGTTTATATGATTATCGATAGAATAATTTATATGCTTATCAATCAAATAGCTTATATACTTATCAGCGCCATAGCTTATAAACTTATCAGTGCAATAGCTTATATATTTTTATATGCTAAGCAATGCAATAGTTTAAATGCTAATCAAAATAATAGTTTATACTGTTATCAATACAAAACTTTATATTAATTTTCAATATGATAATAAATTATTAATATAGAGATTATTATTTAGGCTAATTTGTTTATTTACAGAGTTGAAGTCATATGGTTTTTAAAAAGCTGTAAAAGCAAATCTTAACGTCAGTTTCCTCTCTCGAAAACGATATCAGTGACGGGCGAGCCCAGGAATTGAACCCTGCACACACTGATCCGCGGTCGAATATCTTGCCGACATCGCCATTGGCTCCAACCAGTGACGATATCTGTGTGTTTATTGATACCTACATGCAAAACTGATATGAAATTGTAAAATTGTACCATTGCTAATGTATCTCTGACGCTTATCATCCGTTGTGTATTATCTGCTTGCTTGGTAGCAGGATTAGTCTTAAATAAAGAAGGAGATATCCCTGATTCAGTTAGGCATAGTGTAAAACACTGAATTAACAAAGCGCAGAGCAAGAAGCCATCTTGTCTATGGGTTGATAGCTATTTGTACATCATTGGCTGTAGAATTATTTCTGAAAATAAAATAGTTTAAGTAAAAATTACATTCTGAGATATATTCGAGATTTGCGCAAGCGAGGCTCACAATTGTTTAATATCTGAGGGTTGGTTTCACTAGCGGTGTAACGAAACCCATCATATGTGTGCTAATAGCTTCTTTGACCATTAATCTCCACGTCTAACCCTCTGTTCAGAGGGTAAACTTTTATTATTTGACAATATTTGATATAGTAATATCCATAAATAATTCGATAATGATAGTAAAAAATAGGGGATTGAATAATGATATGGTATGGGACAGAGGGGGTGGATAAGGTCTATTCATATTCAGACTCTAGCTAAACTGGGATTCAAAGGATGATGATGATGATGATGTTGATTATGATGCCGATCATTTAATGCTAATATTTATGCTATGAGAATTATATTAAGCTACTCTTATTACTATATATGTAAGTGTACCATAATCTTGTGTTACTGTTAATTTTGCAAAGTAAGACATAATCGGTTAAAAATGTACCTGCATTTATAATACTTTTTGGCAATTTTAAGTAGATTATATTTTGCTTATATTAATGAATTCACTTATTTTTAAATACTGTATTTAGTGTCTGGCTCAACTTGGTCAGAATGGTGGACGTACGACGGTATATCAGGTGAGTTTCGCTGAGTTATAATTTATTATCAAACAACTCCATCATTGTTCATTTCTTAATTAATTTGTATACAAATTTTATTGCTTGTTCGTTTAGTAAAAATTAAGCTACTGCTTTAATATTTGCAAAATCTGTTTAAAAAATTGTTTTAACTCAGTTAAACTCAGGATGCAAAAACTGCACTTAACTGATCTGCATTCGGAAATATAGCGTTCATGTCATTGATCTACCCAAGACATTTATTTCTCTATGCCTCGTATGGGTTGAAACCCGGTTGATTAAGAAGCCAATACACTGACCGATCGACAAAATTATTTTATATAATTTTAATTTCACCAACCGAATAGCAAGCATATATTCAGTAGTTACAAACAAAAACAACAACCAACAGAAAAAGCGTGCAAACATGAAACGCATCTCCTGCCTGAACTGTCATATACATCCAGTAGTCAGAATTTACACGCAAACTTTGTGATGGACATGTGCACGCAAGCTAATATACGTGCACAACATACACTATGACATCTAATAATAATACATACTCGTTAATTAAACACTTCTGATAAGCATAACTTTTCATTTATGATAAATATATTTTCGAAGTATTTCCAGATTTTACATTTAATTTGGTATTTAGAATCTAAAATTTTTCTATTACACTTCACTTGCAAATAATAATAATCTTCAATATCGATTGCTTCTATTGCTCTTCACACGCTAATATGAATGGACTTCAATATTTTTTAAAGAAAATTATATCTATGATACTCATATACATGTATATGTTATTAAATGGCAAAGAATTGTTATAATATTGAGAACGTAAGATAACATTGTTATTGTTCGTATATTTTCCAGATTTGATCCAAATAAAACTATAAAGTATAGTGTAATGAAGATTTAACCTCCTGCTCTTTATTCGAAAGCTCTGTCAGAGAGAGATGAATCTCTCTCTCTGTTTCTGTTCTTTCTGCTATGTTACTAATTCTGCATGGGATGTACTGATGCAGTGATGCACTGATGCATTGATGCACTGATACATACACTGATGCAATGATGCACTGTTGCTGTGATGCAATGATGCAATGATGCAGTGATGCACTGAAGCAGTGATTCACTGATGCAGTGATGCACTGATGCAGTGATGCACTGATGCACTGATGCCCTGATGCAGTGATGCACTGATGCACTGATGCACTGTTGCAGTGATGCAGTGATGCATTGCCTAGTTGCAGCTCTTCAGCCCAGGAACGCGTAATTCAGCTGATTAATGAGAGTTGAGCAGACAAAGTATTTAGCTGAAATTCCCGAGAGAATTTCCTCTCCTGGTCCTTTATCCTCAAGGGAATTCTCTTTAGCCTTTTTCATTGTCTCCGAAAAATTTTAAAACTTCCGAAGTCTGAACGATTATCTCTCTCTCTAGTATATTTAGAGTTTAATCAAAGAGTTTGTTGTAAGCATTTAGAATTACGATTAATTTCACATTATAATCTGATGTCATGGGCTTTTAAAAATTATGAAGTAGAAACACGAAGAAAAGTAAACTTAAATTCTGCAAGTAAATAGCATTCTTACATATTTGTTTGCATATGACTCCATAAAATAATCTTCTGCTCTGCAATCAATAGTTTCAATACATAGCCTAATAATAGGATGCCAAATGCGTAGATATGTAAATACTTCCTATATCATCATATGATTATTTGCATTTAATAATTGAATTATCATTTTAAATAATTCAATATATTGAATTAAAATCAAACCTCCTATCTCTGACTTCTAGAGATTTCTATCACGATGATTTTGTGCAACTGAAATTAAATTCTAAGAAATTGATTGTAGTTTGCAGATTAGAAAACTTGAAAGCGGCAGTTGCATGTTACACAATTGTCAATGGAAAATTTTAAAAGTTTCCTTAGTTTAAAGAAATAACTAAAATGTCATAGTATGAAAACTCCATAACAAAAGTTACAGAAACTTAATACAGGACCTATTTATTATTTAAAAGTTATATAACAAAGAAGGTTAGCTTTTACACATGTCGTAAAAACGTATGAGCTTGCATTGTTGTGAAACCTGTATATGCAAGACGTACGATGAAACCTTTTCCATTATGAACAAATAGAAAATTTAATTTAATTTGATTAAATGATATACGAAAGAGATGGGGATATACCAAAGTGCCTGCAACCGAGCGTCTTTTAAATTTACATTTCTATGTTTTAGGAGCTATTATAAAATATGTCCTTGCAGTTTTTAATTCTAATGTCAATTAAATATGACTTTCATTTCAAAATGATTTACTTGCAACTCATAAGGCACTCGACCCAAGTCAGACTGTTAGGCCTACTCACGTATGAGCGACTCTTCAATTTATATATGAAATTAAGATATAAACAATTAAATTTCACTATGAAGGTAATCCACCGAACTTAAAATCAAATGCATACCTCCAATTAATACTTACCTACATATACAATTATATGTGCATATTTTAGAAAGCTAGAAATTTACTGTAGAATTGCAAATACGGCATAAAGTACATGTAGACTATAAGGGACTCCAGTACGATATTTCTAAAAAGATGTCCTATGAAGAGAAATCCTTTTCACTCGTGGTATGCAGACTAACAATGAGAGATTGGCTACTCGGAGTGAAACTTTATTAAGTGACTTCATGAATTTAGTGACTGCAGCCACTATCAAAGCTTTCTTACAAATATAAATCGGCATCTATAATCTGTTCATAATAAAAGGTGACAATGTTGATATGGTCAGAATCACAGTTGAACCAGATGAGGAGAAAGTGGTATATTATCATTGCATTGATTCACTTATTAGATGAGTAGAAAATGGTATATTCTGATAGTATTGAATAATTTACTCTAAATTTTTGCTTTGATTATGCATATGCAGTACTATGATTATGGCAGCGAGTACGCTCAGCCCCCTTCCCCTAATGGAAGCCCTTACTAATAAAAAGGATATCTGTTGCGTACTAACCAAGGATTTGAACCTCGCTTCTACTGACCCACAGTCGGAAACTGTAATTTAACTGTACTTTCACATTCAGACTCACATTTAGATCGATAGGAAGAGAGGAAGTGCCAGATAA
Organism: Enchytraeus crypticus; assembly: GCA_905160935.1. Lineage (NCBI taxonomy): Eukaryota > Metazoa > Annelida > Clitellata > Enchytraeida > Enchytraeidae > Enchytraeus > Enchytraeus crypticus. The sequence goes on along the minus strand of CAJHZI010000214.1, from coordinate 142,108 downwards.
AACGGTGATAAAGAGCTTGCAAAACTTACGTAAAATGCTATTTTTGGGATAGATAAAATACAATAGGTTACAGTGCAATACGATGAAGATTTAACGTCAGGTTCCTAATCCATGGGCGACGTCAGAGTCGTCTCAAAAGGAACATACAACTACTGGCAGTTCTACACCACCAGAAGGCACTAATAAATGCACAGAACCATGAGAAGACGAGATGGAATATTTTCAGTCCGGTAGCCAAAACGGGAAAAAGAAAAATTAGACTGGGGACTGAGAGAGTAATACTTTCTTTATTAGTTATTCTGAAAAATGTTCATCCATAATTGAGGCACTAAACAGAAAACTATCATTTCACGGCACTTTCTAACAGTAATGAGTCAACGTAAAAGCACCTTTATATAAACTCAATATGTGCTGTAGCTCGCAATATATTGAGGGCAGCAAATTCTCAATTATGTAAGGTTGCTTTGCTTACACGTATTTATTCGTTTTAGTACTGTTTCTGCTTTGAATAAATTCCTTTAAGAGTTCAATCACGGCAGTAGAACATCCGAAAAACTCCGTGGAAATCTTCCTTGAAGAAAATGAAACTTCAGTAAATACGCATGTTAGTTAAGCAGAATCCATTGGCGCAGTCTATTCATTCTACATGTACATGCAGTTTCGCAAATGATCCAAACATAATTTGGGGAAGAAAATTCAATATCGGATGATTACGGCGAAGTCTGACGGATTAACTAATTAGATTCAACGGGTCACATGTGTACTTTGAAAATTGATTCATATTTTGTTGTACACTAGAACAAGAAATCGACATACAAAATCACGAATTTATGGTAGCCTAAATTATATTCAGAATTTAGTACAAACAAGATATATAGCCTATATATATATATATATATATATATATATATATATATATATATATATATATATACATGTATTACATATATACATTATATACATGTATATATATGTATAGTTATAGATATGTATATATATATATACATACAGTATATAATACAGTATATATATGTATATACAGTTATATATATATATATACGTATATACATATATACAATATATACATTCAGTATATATATATATATATATATATATATATATACATATATACAATATCATGTACTTATATAATACAGATATTTACAGTATGTACATTTGGAATTTTATAAATGAAGGTATACATATAAACGCGTTACAATCCTCATTGTTGCGTTTTGATTTTCTGAGCTTATTGTAGGTTTATATGCCTAATTCTGTAATTGTCTTAGAGCTCAATTTATACACAGCCAATTTGCTTTCTGGTTCTTATTGCACTGTTGTATTTGTAAGATTCATGTATTGGTTATTACGCCTGAAATAAAGCAATAAATAAAACAACTACCTAAAAATTATTCTTATTATAACTGACAATATTTCTGTACAATCTATATATATATATATATATATATATATATATATATATATATATATATATATATATACATGCATATAAGTAATAACTATTTGCAATGTAAAAATACTTTAAGCACATTTTAAGTACATGTAGGTGGCATGTGTTAAATTTATTCTCCACAGAACTGGAGTATATGAACGTGTATCGAGTGTCAATTACTAGGCGAGACAACTCAGATCAATGAGTACTAAAGTGAAATCTGTGCCGTTTACAAGCTTATACCAGTACATGTGCGACAAATTTTAAAAAGTATTTCACTAATCAATGTCATTATGGATCTATTAAGAACATGTTTGAATTTTTATAACTACATTTATTTCAGTAATGAATTACGAGTATACAATGGCGGATCCAGGAATTTTTTAAGAGGGCCAGAAATATATTTTGACAGCGTATGTCAGTTCCTTCGCCCCCCCCTCCCCTAGCCACTTCTCTTACATACATATTTACACATTAAATTGATATAAAAACAATGAAATTATAGTTTTAAAAATTTTATCGGCGGGCCTAAGAGGGGAGGGGGCCACTGGATCCGCATCTGCGCGTATACACGTAGATTAGCCGAGCTCATTGCTCGTCTCGTTGCTCCTAGGGCCTGATTTCTGGGGTCTGGTTAACCCGGATTGGAACCTGTGCTCGAAGGGTCGTCGCCAGTCTCCGGTCAATATCGACCCAGCCAGGCTTCTCTTTGATCCCTCGCTCAAGAGACTGAAGATCGTCAAAAATAGGGTACGTTTATAGATGTTTAGCTTGATAAAATTCTCTCTCTTTATTTCTCTGTTCTGTTCGTTTCTGACTTCTTTCTTTGAATTCTTTTCCTGTTCTATTACCTATATCACTTTCTCAAGTGTATTTTATTAAAGCAGTATCAAGGAAATTGTTTCGATTAGAACCCACACAGATACTCTTAAAACCGAGCATTATATTTATCTATTTACTAAAGAATATTCTCGATTACTTTTTACTATAAATGGTATTCGTCACAACGGTTCAAGCCTACAGTATGTAAAGAATATGCCAGCCACTCATAGACGTAGAAAATACTAAAGAGCTGATTCAAATTTCAGAAATTTATAGTCACTTTTATACTCTCTCTACGAGAAAGATATCACCATTGACCGCATCAATCAAATAATTAATATGTTTAGAAATATCTGTAGATGGGACAAACCAAACAAACAAAATCAAACAAATCAAAACCAACAACCGAAGGGCATTTGGTTGGTGAGATCCTGGGCTCCTGAAATTGCTACAAAAATGTAAAAGAATGGAATAGTATAAGAAGATGATGATGATAATGAAAGATGGCAATGATTTGAAACCTCTCATCAGACTTGTCATAAGGTTCACCAATTACGGTTAACAGTATGGAATATTTTGTTAGCAATCAAGTCCTTGGCCTTAGTTTTGGCCTCGAAGACTCAAGTATCTGACCATGGCCTTGGACTCCACGTCCTTGGCCTTGGTCTTGTCTTTAGGTCATTGACAACAAGTCTGCCTCCCATAACTCCCGACGGTTGACATTTTAACAAAGGAGAATACGAAGATTTTATATAATTCAATTCTTTAATTTTATTCTATTATTCGATTATTTCTTTGATGTTTCAATTCTCAAATTGCCCATTATCAACTTATCCGATGTAGTTGTTATATTATTTTTGTCATTTTTACTTTGCTCCTTTCCACAAGTCAAAGGCGCATTGTGCTCAACATCCACTAATAGAATCATTATCATCCCATCTTAGAATTAGGCTGTCTAATAAATGAGATTTGTTGCTGTAGATAAGTGGGAAGCTGATAAACACTGGCCACGACATCAGACTGTTATTTGACGAGCCCAGTCCACAGTTCGTCAACATCAGCTCGGGTCCCCTGGCCTACCAGTACCGGGCGGCAGAGGTCGTGCTGAGGTTCGGCACTACAGACAGCCTGGGCTCCGAGCACACCATCGACGGTGTTACCTTTCCCGCTGAGGTATTTACTATCTCGTTAGGTCCACTACTTATTATTATTTATTGAATATTATTACAGAAGTTAATTCAGAAGTTTAGAAGTCGAAGATTTTTATTAGAAATTTGTTCGCAGAAGCTTGTGACTTGAATTTTTATTCGAGGAAGTGTTACTAACTTAGTATCCTTGTTGTGTCTAGCTTGCTGAAGAATAGAAAAACCGTGGACAGCACGTATTGTAGAAGGCGATAAAGCCATAAAATCCAAACCAAAGTCAGAAATGGCATTCGGTTGGTGAGCGCCAAGGCTTCAGAAATTTCTAAAAGAAATTCTAATTCCGATCCTGGTTAAACTGGGATTCTAGAGATAATGATTATGACAATTACGATGATGATGATGACGATGATCATGATGATCATGATGATCATGATGATGATGGTAATGATGACGATGATGGTGATGACTACGAGGAAGATTATGATGCTATTAAGAAAATATGTAATGCTAGTAAGAAAATATATCTGATATTAGTGAGTTAATTCCATCACGAAAGTTTATGTTCTTTCGTGACAAAATTAATTCGTTAAACGGTGGATTGCTCGTTATGGAGCGCTAGAGCAGAATCTCTCTCTCACTCTAGTGTTCTGGCAGGTAGCAGATTCAAGGCTCATATTCCTATTCACACCTAAATGTAGCCTATATAGCTCAGAAATAATATGGTTTCTGAAATGGTTTCTCTATTATTTTCTCAATTCTTGTTCAGTCGATTCTTACGACTCAGGCAGTTTATCGTTGATCTATATTTCAGTGGCCCAGACGCCAAACGGGTACACGGTCGAATACAAGTCGTACAATTGAATGTATTTGAATTGTGTCTGTGTTCAATATATGTTTTACTACGTTTTAGATTCAAGTCCTCGGCTATAATTCAGACCTGTATGGTAACATTTCGCATGCCCAGCATTCCACTAACGGTCTGGTGATAGTATCTCTTCTGGCTCAGATACGAGATTCCTATGAGGTACATGTAGCGCTCTCTCTTTCTTTCTTTTTTCTTTCTTTCTCTCTCTTTCTTTCTTTTCTTTCTCTCTGTCTTTCTTTTCCCTCCCCGTTCAAGCACTCTGTATAATTTCTATCTATCCCTACCTGCATACTGTATTCTCTACTCAATATAATTCCATAGTATATACAATGTTATACATGTACATATATTCTTAAATCTATTTGAAGTTTCTATTCTCGTTGATTCCTCTTTTACTTCAACACGTATTCCATCCTGTATATTTCGAAACCTTTTCTTTCATTGTCTTTATAACCATATTATGAGTCTACATGTTTTCTATTGTCTCGATAATAAATATGAGCCATCTTGTTATCTAAAACAAATCTAAAGAGTTCGATACAATTTATGAACCATGTTTTTGCATTATTAAAATTAAATTGAATATAATTAAGTATTGATTCTTAAAGCTTTACATTGAAATAAGGGATTCCTACAGTTTCACTAATGAAAAAGTGGAATGCAATGACTCTCCATCAATGATGCAACAATGATTCTCAATTCCTGCAAAGCAAATTGATCAGCAATTACGTCATGCGTATGATCACGTGATCACTGTATCGTGGAGCAGTATTCGTAAGAAGTCGCTTCTATACGGGCCGATGTGACACGACGCGGAAACTGTGTAATAGAATATCGCGTCGTAATTATGTCCGCAGTTCCTCTGAAGAAGATTCGAGAGAGTTAGGAAAGCGTTGGAGACAAGGCGGAGATGTTTATTAGAACACGGCTAAGTTATGTTTGATCACGAACTCGTTAATCGTATTTAAACTCTTGCATGGGTTACAGATATTGTCGGACTGAAGTATTCCGATTGGATATTCCATTCTCACTAGTCGCGTTGCGTTCTCTTTTGTGTAATGGGCCTATATTACTATCACGTATTGTGCTGATAAATTGTTTGTAGATTTTCCTACATTTTTTTCTTAGATTCCAAGAATTTTACAGAATAACAGATTCTAAGAATCTGTTAAAATACGAACGTTATCAAGACTATAATTAATGTATATTGATATTATAAATTATATGCGATTAAGCGAAGAGTCTCAGTCATTACAACTAGATAAGATGTGATAATAGCTTTAAGGTTGCCTGGAGCCAGTGACGATGTCGATAAGGTATTCGACCGCAGATCAGTATGTGCGGGATTCATCCATCCATGGCTCACCCGTCACTGACATCGAGTTAGAGTGAGGAAACTGACTTTAACATTATCTTTAGCTTTTTTAGCTTAATCAGATTGCGAGGATAGGTTTGTTTCAAACACATGGACTTATTTTAAAGCCTTGTGTTTTTTTATTTTGGTTTGGTGTTTATGTTAATATTTCCAATTGTATTCACTATAATATGAATGCATTCTAATCAACTATGCTTAGTTGATTAGAAAGAAATTGTCGTCCAAGACAATATTGAGGGCCATTAAACTAAATCCAAGCCAGTGGGCAGAGTATTTGAGTCCATTGCATTGTTGCGAATGGAAATGTGGAATGCCAATCCAAGAACGGATATTAAAGAAATGGAGGTTTGCGTGCTAGTCTCAGTTCATTATGCACAGTAGCTGGACAGGGGTGACTGCTACAATGTATTCTTGGATAACGATTGTAATTATACTAAAGCCCAAAAATCACTTATAACCACCGTATAGTAGCCTAAATAAAATTTTGTTTCACTGAACTTACCAAAAATCTTTACAAATAATATAGACCTATTTGAAATTGATATGAACTAAAATAGATAAATTTTCAGTAGCTAAAAAATTAAGCTACATTTTTCTCAGCTCGTAACTATATGAAATTCGGGCGCAGATATATAATTATCAGATGTATAGTTAAGGAAAGGACAGTCGTAACTATTATATTCATCATGTGTGGAAGGAAATGACAGTCATAATTACTATACTCATCTAGGTCAATGTTTCGTAAGCCTTCTTGTCAGAGCTCCAGTAGGAAATTTTAAAAACCGTCTGATTTTTTCAACATTCGCTCAAACTATAGAATTCTTCTAACTAAATATGATAATCTAGTTATTACATAATTCGGCTATGGCAGTTATCTTTTCAGTAATGTGCAATTAATAGTCAATAATGAACAACAACAACAACTTTTTAATAGAATTCAACAACCATCTTCATCAGCAACCACCACCCATCCCACCAGCAACCACCATCTATCCCACCAGCAACCACCTCCTATCCCACCAGCAACCACCACCTATCCCACCACCTATCCCACCAGCAACCACCACCTATCCCACCAGCAACCACCACTTATCCCACCAGCAACCACGACCTATCCCACCACCAACCACCACCTATTCCACCAACAACCACCACGTATCCCACCAGCAACCACCACCTATCCCACCTCAGTTTTTTCTTGTCATCGTCCCGGAAGACGATTTTGCCCACTTTGGAAAAACTTCTGCTCTCTGGAGCGTCGTACCGGAGCATCATTTGGAACTGACACAGGTGGGATTGATGAAGTCTTCCGGCCTGATATAATTACAACCAAAATAAAAGATATAGTATTTGAAAAAGTACAAATATTAGAAAATACACTATTATTAGTAGTAGTCCATTATATTAATTCACTTATAATATAAATATCTGTCGGTTGCATTCAAACTTTTATTAGGCGAGTCTAGGACTATTATATTTTTATGTACCGGTTTTGCTATACGAGTATTATGGCCTGAAGGTTGCCTGATTGCTTCAGTAAGATGATAGCCCTGTGTAAATGTTCCTCGGAGGTCTTGTCTCTGAACTCCAGTTCCTCGTTATCTAGCGTTGCTCGACCAGTGAACAAGCTGGTCCCTTGCGCAATTACCTTCGAGATATTTGATATCGTCTAGAAATCGAGATAGCAATTGCATTGGTGAGCGGCATATTTTACATGGACGACTTTCAAAAGAGCAATTTCACGAAACTGAAATTACTGCATAAAGTGAGAACATTATAATTACTGTATGATAATAATTATTGGCATTAAGTTAAAATATGATAATTATATAATTATAATCAATACATTACTATGAAAACAATTACTCAACCGAGAAAAAATAGTGTGTGAAAGAGAGAGGAAGAGAGAGAGAGAAAGAGAGAGAGAGAGAGATAGAGAGAGAGAGAAAGAGATAGAGAATGAAAGGGAATGCGTAGCAATCTCAAAAGTAATGTAGTATTTATAGAGTAATTTTGCTTCCTTAGTGAAGTATGAAGAAGCAAAGGATGGAAGGAAAAGGTGAGAGGAATACCGAGACTTGGGATGTTAGGTGAATTGATAACTAATTCATATGTTGATATGAAGAGAAAGAAGGGCAGAGGATAAAAATATGTGGAGAAGTTATATGTCGAGGACTTTCCAATAGTCAGTGCACTGACAGAGAGTGAAGTATGACTAAATGCAGAAGAAACATACACTTCAAGATAGAGTATACTTTTTGATTATGTTCTACTGAATTTGCCTCCTTTTTGCTGAGTTTAATTTCTTATAGATAGAATTAAACTGCATAAAAATTTGGTGTGTTGATATATATATATATATATATATATATATATATATATATATATATATATATATATAGGGGTATACATATATATATATATATATATATATATATATATATATATATATATATATATATATTGTTCTATGTGCAAGATTCATGTATGGGTTTTTACGCCTGAAATAAAGCAATAAATAAAAATAAAACAATAAATAAAATATAAATCGCTGATAATATTTCTGAGAAATACACAAAATGGACTTAAACGTGACAACAAAATGAGCGTAAACTTACTTCTACAAACCTGATATGTGTTTTACTTTCTACAAGTTTGACTTAATAATAGACTACGAATTCAAGTTACTGCCAGTGCCTGCGAACACAAGCTGAGTGGGAGAGACTTTGCCCAGTAGAACAAGACTGATGTGAGCATGTAATAGAAAAGATACGCTTGTTGATCAAACAAAGCTCCGACAGGAGCCGACATTTTTGTGTCTCCGGCATTCCTTTCCTCTGTATTACTCTGTGCCTCTAAATACTGCTTCCTGGCTGATTCTATACAGGCCTACCCCATTGACTTCCTGTTCAGGGATTAATTGAATGACCCTCTGTCCACTCAACCGAGACCTGGTGCTTTTCTGTTTGGCGCAGTGGGAGAGTACGTGGGTTATCTGGAGCATATGTGCACACTTGTGCGCTTCAGTGACCCCGCCCCCTGCTGTCCCCGCCCTCTGCTGTCCCCCCTGCTCTCCCCGTCCCCTGCTCTCTCCGCCCCCTGCTGACTCTCTACTGCAGACAAGCATGGAGACCACGACCAATCTCGCATAACGAACCATATTATAATAATAAATAAAGTAAACTAATATAGGAGTATAGAATATTCACTAGAGTTTTCACATAAATGTTAGCTATACACTGTCGTTTTCATGATTTATAAGGCGTAGCCGTTGTTGTCGATTTGCAGTAAATATTATTCCTCAAATATTGATCTTTTTAGCTGGCTTGATATGAAAAAGATACCGAATAGTTTACATTTTCAAATTGTATTCGAGATCTAAGCGGTATAGCAACCGAATCTTAATTTAATGTCAGTTTCTTGTCTTCAAAGCATTGAGTTTGCGAGCAAGGCCTGAATTTGGGGCCTGCATCTATTGATTTCAGTCGAAAACCTAATCTAAAATGACAGGGGTTTTTGCAAGTTTACTTGGGAATGACCTTTTCCCTGATAAACTTGTGAGCAAATAAATTAACTAAAAACAAGGTGAATAAATGCAATATATTATTTGATACGAATTTTCTATTCTTATAAATGTCAGAAATGAACAACATAGGTTTCAGAAGCCACTGCAGGTGCAAAAAATAAATGTGAAATAGAGACTTATATCATAGTATCGATTAGCTGTGTGTAGCGTATGGTTTCTAAAAACTTATAAGTATTGACATTGCTATTTTATTCCAATCGACTACGTTTAACCAATCTATCAATATTATTGATTGATCCTCTTTAGACCGGAGAGCGAAAACCAAATGCAGAGTTTCAAGTTATTGCAGAGCACCTGAAATCTATTCGCTTCAAAGGTATTACAATTCTCGATCAACTAGTAATACAGTAACTCTGTAATTAACCTTCTTCAAATCAGATCGGACATCATCGGTTATGAAATCTGCTTGTAGGTTAGTTTAATAATTGCTGCAAATAAATTAAAAATTAAAAAATCAGTTTTACTCAAGGACTGATGTTTCATAATCTCACCTAAATAATTATATTAAGAGCAATATATACAGCGTGGATCCTCTCTTTCGTTAGAATTTGTGCAAATCTTCGGCTAGTGGAAATCCAACACAACAAAGAGGCGAGACCTACTGAGAGAAGCAGTTTTCAAATAAATATTATTCTATATAGTTACACTCATGTCATACGCAAGTGCACTAGAGTTTCTAGAAGTTGCTATAAAGTCAAGGAGATAAATTGTCTACCGATGCTTTTTAGCATACACAACTAGTAAGAGCAACATTATTATGGGCGTAGCGATGCGTGTAATAGCAGCAGAATCTTAATTTAATGTCAGTTTCTTTTATTCAAAGCATTGAGTTTGCGGGCAAAGCCTGGATTTGGGTCCTGTATCTATTGATTTCAGTCAAAAACCTAATCTAAAATGACAGGGATTCTGCAATTTTACTTGGGAATGACCTTTTTCCCTGATATACTTATGCGCAAATAAATGAACTAAAAACAAGATGAATAAATACAGTATATATTGTAAAATGTATTATAGAAAACAAAATAAACATCTTTCTACAATATATATATATTAATATATGCAACATAAATTATATTATGTAAAAACAATTTCTATGTAATATCACTCATAAGAGACGACTGACGTCTAGTTAAAATGTTTGAAGCAATGGTAGAGATGTTAAAACTCTTTCAGACATTCTGCAATAACTGCCATTAACTGGATTATTTATACTTATGGGCCTAGTTGTCTCTAAATAGGCTTACTCCAAGATCTTTGATATGTTTCTAGTTCGAGAAACGTAATGTGCTTAAAGTACTTGTATGCCTACTTAACCCCGTAAAATATTGATAGATTCATTGGCTCGTCACACTAATAAATTACTTTCTTAGTAATCTAATGAGACTTTTTATGAAATTGAAATTTTGTCTTACTTTAATACTTGCATGCACATGTAAATTCAAATAAATTTTGTTTGGATATTACAAAAATTTGTATAAATTTAAAGTGATAACTAAATTTAAATATGACTCATAGCTCTATTTTAATCAATTTATCACAACATACAGGGTATTAAGTCAGACACAGACGAAAAGGCGCATCACAAATTGCTTGCATGTATGAAGCGGTAATAAAGGCTAAAAGATTAGCGCTTAAATATTCCGCAGTTAGGCCTATTTGAAAATAAAATTACCAATAAGGATTACAATTTTTCATTTAAATAGTAGGAAACAGTTAAGGTAAAAATAAAAACCTAGTTTACAACAGCGGCATACAGGAACATTTCTATAGAGAATCTAAAGTAGAGCGATGAGATAAAATTACAAATTAAAACAATATGTGCATATTCGTTAAATATCAAAATACAGATTTCTCATAAAATTACTGAAGTCAACTAGGTATAAGCCAGATTTTAAATGGTTAACTGATACCAACCTCAATAATATGATTTGGTAACACATTCCAAGCATTACAAGAATACATCTATTTCTAAATATACATGTATATCTATCTTTGTTATTTCTAAAAGGATTTAAGTGAGGCCCCATTATTACGAGTAACTCCTGATTTTAGAATAAAGAATTCATCTGCCAGTAGATCAACAAGGTTATTTACAATTTTGAAGTATGAGATTAAATCCATTTTCAGTCTACGGAGTTTCAGAGGCTAGAGTCGAGGACTCTTAGTCTCTGTGTTAAGTTGCTTAGGCCGTTTGAACGTTTGGTACGATTTTATATTTTCTCTATCAAATCAATATCGAAATTACAGTATGGGTTTCAAATGTTTGAGCAATATTCTAGGGTACATGTAGGTCTAACGAAAATAGTGAAGGCTTTAAAAAGTAGATCTTTGTTTCTAGATTTAAAACAGTTTAGTATAATGGATGATTTACACCTCGCTTTATTATATATATATTTTTTTAATGTGGCCCGAAAAGGATAGGTTTTGGGCAAACAAAACCCCCAGGTCAATAATATCATTTACTTTTTCAAGTATTACATCATTTATAGAGTATGTGTAGTCGATAATCTCTTCTTTAGAATTGCAAAAAGAGAACAGATGACATTTATTAGCGGCTAGATCCATTTGCCAGTTCGTAGCCCATTAGTGAATAGCATTTAGAGCATTTTGCGGAACCACACAGTTAGATTTATACTCAATTGCTGTAAATAGCTTAGCATCATCTGCATAGAGATAGAGAGAGACAGGGTTAGGACAACAAACGCTTATGTCATTTATATAGATCATAAAAAGAATGGGCCCCAGGACGCTTCCCTGTGGTACCCCACTAATAATAGGTAACCACTCAGAGCGTACATCAATAATTCTGATTGAAATCGACCAGATAAAAAGGAGGTCAACTAGTTTAGCAAATTTCCATCTATCCCGTAAAAATTTAATTTATATTAGTTTAGAGTGGACAATGCAATCGAAAGCTTTTGAAATATCTAAGTAGACACTGTCGATCTGATTTATACCACCTAATAATGAGGACAAATCATTTATATAACGAAGGAGTTGTATTTGTGGATCTTTTGGGTAAGAAACCATATTGCTTAGGATAAAATATGTTGCTAGTTTAAGCAAGTAGTTTGTCTTTAATTACACTCTACAAAAGTTTGCAAATAACAGAGTAAAACATAAAAGATTAATTGGTCGATAGTTTTTATATCCGACCTCACACTCTTTTTAAATATAGGAGTAACAATAGAATATTTCCATTCCGTGGGAACAGACCCAACCTGCATGGATAAATTGAACAGTATTGCAAGGGGTTTACAGATTACGCTGTTTAGTTTTTTAAGAGGAATAGCAGATAAATCGTCATAGCCAGCTGAACAACTGTTCTTCAATTTCCTAATTTTGTCATAGACTGAGGTTGAGATGAAATACACATTTGCAAGCAGAAGATTAGCATTGCCTGTATATAATGGATCGGTGGTGCCATGAGAAGGAATTTTGCCATTGTCTTTGGCACCAACTGAACAGAAATGCTCATTACAAATAAAAGCTTTTTCGTAATTCCTATAAGCCATAGGAAACTGGTTTAAAGATTTAGCATTGCATCAAAACTTCCGTATTAACTCAATTAAATTCACGTATTGAACATGATTATTGCTCTATTCGTATATACCGAGAGCTCTATAATTTAGTTAACTTGGCTGCAATGCCGAATAAATGAGGTGCGATGCAACACTCATTATTCACATTTTGTGCTCTAACAGTTATTATTGGAAGAGTAAAGTAGGTAGGGGGAGACAGGGGTTGAATTACTTCCTCAAATTTGTATCAACAGAATCGACGAAATTGTAGAATTGTAAAATCTGTAAACCTTAATAAAAATAGAAACAATAATAATAATAATAATAACAATAATAATAATAATAGTAATAATAATAATAATGGCGAGCATTTTCAAGAGCAGGCATCCCTTCCTCTAAGGAACCAAGTGGGTTGTCCAGATCAGACGGCAAGCGTCCGGACGGCATGACTTTAGTGCCCTGGTGCAACGGTAAATGTGCCATATGGGACGTCACGGTCATTGACACTATGACAAACTCTTACCTGAATACGACTTCAGTCACAGCCGATGGAGCTGCTGTTCATGCCGCCTCTAGTAAATTGGATAAATACCGTGATCTGTCCTTAGGATATGAAGTTGTTACGGTGGCCATTGAAACCATGGGCCCGATGAATCCCGAAGGAGCTGACTTTATTAATGGCATAGGCAGACTTATTGCAGAGCAAACCGGCGATAATCGAGAGACATCTTTTCTTTGGCAAGGGCTTTCCATGACTTTGCAAAGATTTAATACAGTCTGCTTCAATAATTCTTTTAAGCCGATTGATGACCTCTAGTAGCCGGGCGGCGATTCAGCACGTATTGCTTTAATCGTTTTTATCAAACCCCAGGTTCTTTACACCGGGGTAAAAATTAATGCAGTCTGCTTCAACAATTATTTTCAGTCGATTGATGACCTCGAGTAGCCGGGCGGCGATTCAGCACGTATTGCTTGAATCGTTTTTATCAAACCCCCAGGTTCTTTACACCCGGGTAAAAAAATTTAAAATAATAATAATAATAATAATAATAATAAAATATAAAATAAGGAATAACAAAAAATAATAATAATAGTAATAATGTGACAGACTCCAGCAGAAGAAGATTCTCAACTGAATCAGAACCATCTAACTATTTATAAAAAATGTCTAATTTACGGTACAAGAATAATAAAACTGATAATAACTAAATAATATAATAATCATAATCATAATCATAATAATGACCATAATCATAATAATATCAATTAGAGTGCTACAGTCATCAATGACAACATCGAGCACTATTGAGACAAAATCAAACCTTACGGCACTACTTTAGCATGGTGCAGCTCTTGTGTTCAAAACTAACACCTGCTTTATTTCTCAGCTTTCTCCAGGAAGTCATCCGTTAATTTCTGTAATTAGTTCTCATTGAGTTAATTAATTTTCGAGACCTCTCAGTTATAATGAAGTTTCCCATGTATCATTATACAGGCACACACAGTGTCTTCAGTGGTGTCCCTTGATCTATTAAATCAGAATGCACATGTTGTTTTCATTTATTTTATCATCGTCTAATGCCGCCAATTTTTAAGTCTTGTAAAAGTTTAACATCTCACCTATTAATTTGATGGCAATACTTGATTTCGATTCACCGTTTTGTTCTGTTTTTTTAATTTGTCTAATACTTATTTATAGATGGACACTAAGAATTGCTCTACTGGATGAATATTCTATATTGCTCTGAGTCGCTTTTTTGCACTGATTTTTAATTTTTACACTTAATTATTAAAGTATACCAATAATTTCTGATGGTACTATTATGTATAATTCTGTGCAATGTGCTATTTATTAAGATTCACACAGGATTGTCAAACCTTTTTCAAAAGCCTAATAAAAAAGTCTTCTTACATCTTCTTATATTTTCTTTTGAAAACTGACGTAATTCGTGGACTTGGGAGATAACCTTGGGTTTGAAAGACGTGTTACATCGTCGTCCCGTTTTCTATGTTCCTGAGTAAGAAGTAGTCTGCGTGGTCGTCCGGATAGTTATGTTCCATTCGTTTAATCTATTGTACTAAACTGTCTCATGGGAAATATGATGATGGCACAGGGCTGTAACAAGTATCTTGTTGATCTAAGAAGTGCTCTTATGAAGTGATAAAGCAGACTTTGAATATATGAGTAGTAATAATAATAATAGTGCCCGGATGGCATGACTTCAGTGCCCTGGTGCAACGGTAAATGTGCCGTACGGGACGTCACGGTCATTGACACTATGGCAAACTCCTACCTGAATACGACTTCAGTCACAGCCGGTGGAGCTGCTGTTCATGCCTCCTCTAGTAAATTGGATAAATACCGTGATCTGTCCTTAGGATATGAAGTTGTTCCGGTGGCCATTTAAACCATGAGGCCGATGAATCCCGAAGGAGCTGACTTTATTAATGGCATAGGCAGACTTATTGCAGAGCAAACCGGCAATAAGCGAGAAACATCTTTTCTTTGGCAAGGGCTTTCCTTGACTTTGCAAAGATTTAATGCCGTCTGCTTCAACAATTCTTTTTAGCCGATTGATGACCTCGAGTAGCCGGGCGGCGATTCAGCACGTATTGCTTGAATCGTTTTTATCAAACCCCAGGTTCTTTACACCGGGGTCAATAATAAAGATTTAAAATAATAACAATAATAATAATAATAATTTTAAATATAAAAAAGTAATAATAATAATACTTATACTAATAATAACAAAAACTGTCTCATTGGAAATATGATGGCGTCACAGGTCAGCAGGAGAGGGTACGTCACATTGCACTTCATGAACTCATACCAACCAATGAGGATTACGTCACATACGAGGGCTCTTTGACGCAACCCGGATGTCAGGAAACTGTCACGTGGATAATCCTAAATAAACCGTTATACATTACGAGGGATGCGGTATGTACTCATTAGATTACTCGAACAGTTTGATAAATTGAACGTCCAGTGATCAAGACAAAAAATCTGCTTTAATTTGCATTTGAATTCATTATATTAGCTGATTTGTTCATTTCATCATGATGTAATATCTATTGTAAACATAAACGCTGCCATTATTTATAAAAATATTTTATGCTGAGTTAGTTTTTCAGTCATTACCTATCCTATCGCACCTCTTGCTACAAATGCAGTCTTACGATTGGTCTGTTCTACACTGGCCCTTACGCACTAATTACGGAATAGCTTTACCCTTATACGCATACGTCCAACATGTATATAAATTGTCAAACGTCAATAATAAAAATGCTACTATAAACACAAATCTAACTCATGATTTCCTGATTTAAAAAAATGCACGAATACATGTACATTAACATCAAGTGTTGTTGTCTCTTGTTAGTCAATAATACTATTCTTACTGAGAGTGAAATAGGACATTAAGTAGGAATATGTACCTTAGATCAGCCACATGGCAGAACACAAGAGAGTGAGGATAAATTTTTTGCTGTCATAGGCTTGCGTTCTATAAGCGTTCTCTGAATCTAAGTTCTCTGATCTTAATGAGGTCTATAATTATAAATTCTACAATTTTTAGTTCTATGACTATTGGCGGTTGTTTATTTTTGAAATATAAATAAATACCGTTACTAATTTATGCTCGTTTATTAATATTAACGAACCCGAAGGCTGTTCTATACGTTATCGAGAACTGCATCATGACGGACACTACCTGTGTAACTGTTAATGAGCTGTTATGCTTCGTATCTAATAACGTAAATGCCCAAGCGAGACAAGCTATAGTTACTCAGCTGATTGGTTTCTACAACACGGAGGAGATTGCAGAGGCTAAAAATGTGCTCTTTGAGTTTTTAGATAAGTGTAGGAGCAATGACAATGTTAAAACCGCTTTGCCTAGGAATATAGCTCGGCGTGTTACAGAAAATAAACGCAAGCTCGACGCTGAGGATATATTGGGAGCATGGATGGCGGCAGATATTAGCAAGCTGGATATGCCCAAGTTCGCTGCCCTTGATCTCTCCAGAGTTCCGCCAACCAGATTTATCGAAAAGGACGTTTGTGGACTCTCTGCGATGATCTTCGAAATGAGGTCTCAAATGGATAGATTTATGGTTAAAATAAACTCTATGGAGGGGTTTATAAAGAAACCGGCCCCCAGTTCTGATGTTCAGTCTACTCTGGGTGAGAGGTTCGGTATTATAGACTCTAAGATAGGCGCCATTCTACATGGGTTGGATAAGGGTCCTCCCATTTCTCTCTTGCCTTTGTCCAGAACTCAAACTATGGATTCGTATAAGTCGCATGAACCCCCTAACAAGGATCGTATACGTGCTCCTAATAGTCGTGATGATGCTGCCGTTCATAAGACAGCTTGGGCAGAAATAGTTAATTCGCCCGCCCCCAGGCCCCTGTGCAACACTCATTCTCACAAAAGAAGCCTACTAATATGGAGAGAACATCCTCACACCCTAGTTTCAACACTGGGGATCAGGATGGCTTTCAGCTCGTCCAGAGGAAGAAGCCTAGGCCTTCACATTTGATCGGGAAAAAACTACAACGGGTGACTCAAAAGTTAAAGCTATTGCCAAAAGAATGGCACTTTTTGTTGGGAGGTTGGGGAAGGAAACGACTACTGATGATATAATGGAGTTGCTAGGAGCCAGTGAAATCCAAGGCTGCGTCTGTAAGAAATTGTCAGGGGTTGGTAAGGATGGTCGTGAATACAAATCCAGTGCATTCATTGTCACCTGTGATGTTAAATACAAAGGTGATATATTAGATGCAAATATATGGCCTGAAACTCTGTAATTAGGGAGTTGTGGTATAACCAGAAATAAAGATAGCCTATATCTTATATTTAACAATGGCAATTAATATTGCGACTTTTAATATGCACGGTTTTAACAATGGTGCAGCTATGCTAAAAGAATTAGCAATAAAGCATTGTATAATTGCAGTACAAGAACACTGGTTCAGGGAAAACGAATTGCATAAACTTTTACTCATATGTACTGATTATGAGTTGCGTTCTGTTTCCGCTATGACTAATAGGCTGGAAGAAGGCATACTGCGAGGTAGGCCTTTCTCTGGTGTGGCTTTATTATGGCATAAATCAATAGATAAGTTTGTAAAATATGTGGGAGCAGATCCCTCTAATAGATGCTTAGCGGTTAAGATATCGTTAGGTAATCGCATTATTTTATTGATAAATGTTTACTTTCCTTGTAATTCCGAAGCTGCAACATATAGAGATGATGTTAATGCGATAATAGGTTTTATTGATTATATTGTTGAGAATAATTTCCATACTGATGTCATCATTCTTGGCGACACTAATTTTGAGTTGGACAGCAAAAATCTAGGCTTTAATATTTTCAATCAATTTCTTACGAGTGTTAAAATGAGCTCTTGTGATGATATTGTTAAGTGTGACACTAATGATAAATGTACTTTTGTTAATTCATGTTATGGGTATAGTTCATTTTTGATCATTTCATTGTAACGAATGAATTTAAATCTGACATTAACTCTGTGGAAATTATAGATTGCCCTTTAAACCACAGTGATCACCGTCCAGTTAGTATGACGTTAAATAGCTGCATTACAATTCCCTTTGGAAGTTTGCAGTCCAGTGAGTCTGGGTTAAATGATAACGCCAATACTAGCAAGTTATTCAAGCGTAGATGGGACAAAGGTGACTTGCGTAAATATTATAATTATAGTGGCATGTTACTCTCTAATTTACGCATTTGTACTAGTTTATATAGCTGTACCTGTTCGTGTAACGATCGTTTTTCTTGTAATGGCAACAATGCTAAACTAGCTATAGATGATTTCTATAACAATATTGTTAACGCGCTGTTAACAGCAGAGAGCACTTCCATTCCTAAGATACCTTCTTCAGCACTAAAACCATTCTGGAATGACCAACTAAATGAACTTAAGGATAATTCTATTATGTGGCATCGTATTTGGCATGATATGGGTCGACCAAAAACTGGTTTGATCTTCTCCATTAAGAACGATGCAAAGTTCAAATATAAACTAGCCATTAAAAAAGCAGCTGAGAAATATGGAAGTAGGTATGATGAAGCCTCAATTTTGCATATTTCTAATAAAGACAGAACCGAATTGTGGAATGCTTGGTTTAAGAAAATGCATACTGGTCATACTAATAACAATAAGATATGTGTTAATGGTTCCAGTTCGGATAAGGTGATTGCAGATGCCTTCATGAATCATTTTCAAACTGTATACTGTGATTCCGGTCTGGCTACCAACGCTAAAACTGAGTTTGAATGCTTGATGACTAAAAGTTTAGATAATTGCTCGAATGTTTATGCTCCCGATATGTCATGTTTAACGGTTGAGCTAGTGGATCGCTGTATACGTAAGCTTGCTACAGGTAAGGCTTGTGGTCCTGACAATTTAATGGCTGAAAATCTAATATATGCACACCATATACTAGTCGTTCAGTTAACTAACCTATATAAAAGCATTGCTATCCAGGGTTATGTTCCTCAAGGGTTCAGTACAGGTTATATTATCCCGATAATTAAGGAATTAAGGACAAACTTGGTGATAAAAACGACGTCAACAACTATAGAGGTATCACATTAATTGCACTCATTTCTAAACTGTTTGTGTTAGTCATTCTTGATATATGTGAGGAGTATCTTGTTACAACAACCTCCAATTTTGTTTCAAGGTAAACTCAGGTTGTAATCATGCAATTTTTATGATGACTTAAGTTGTTAAATATTTTCTAGATAATGGTAATAGTGTGTTTATGGCCACACTTGACCTGAAGAAGGCATTCGATAAAGTTAACCACTTTAAATTATTCACAAGTCTTATATTGAAGGGCATTCCTTTATGGATTATAATTGTGATACAGGACTGGTATTCTAAGTTAAATGTCTGTGTTCGTTGGAATGGATCCTATTCTCATAATACTTGTGTTAAAGTGGCGTGAGACAAGGTAGCTCTCTATCGCCGGCTTTATTTAATATCTTTATTGATCCTTGCATTAATGACCTAAAATCTCTTAATGTAGGTGGTTGTACTATTGGTGTACAATTTGTTGGTATGATCTTATACGCTGATGATTTGCTTCTTATTTCACCAACGGTGCTCGGTGTACTAAAGATCCTAGATCAATGCTCAATTTCGTTTGACAATTTATTATTGGAATTCAATATAGATAAATCTATGTGTGCTGCGATTGGGTTAGGGTCAGTCTGTGAAGTTTCTCCAATGTCTCTAATGAAAAAACCATTAAACTGGGTAAAACGTTTTAAATACTTAAGTATTACTTTTTTAGCAAGTAAAAATCTAATGGTTGATACCAATTTGATTATTAGAAAATTTTACTCTAGTTGCAATAATATATTGAGTAAATCAGCTTATTTAACAGTGTTTATAGAAAGCTATTTAACTATCATAAATGGGAATCTGTTAAGCCAATTATAATAGGGTTGGGTAAGTTGGATTTTAAGCACATTAGCGTTAAACTTATGTTTAATTTCTTTAGAAGCAGCCTAAATAGATTCAGTATAAATATAATTTTGAAGCATTTTGTAATTAGATATTTGTTGAGGGATTTAGATAAAATGTGTCATTGTTTTAGATTGCCTATAAATTGTTCGATGGTTCTAGACAATAGAGTGTCTTATAGTAGAAGCGTTTATTTAATTTACGAAGCTTTTAATGCTAGTGCTGGTATTAGCAGGAATTCTAGTTAAGTTTCTAGCATTTCATTTTTGATTGTTTTATGATCCTATGTTTTTATGTGTATGTGTGTGTATATATTTATATGTGATGCATCTTGATCCTGTCTGTTTTTGACGAATAAAGAAGTGAATATTAAGTTCTACGAGTTTCACTGAATTCTTTGACAATAAATTCTTTGAGTTCAATTGAGTTCTATGACCATGAGTTCTACGAGTTCTAATGAGTTCTATGACTATGAGTTCTATAAGTTCTATTGAGTTCTATATCTATGAGTTCTACGAGTTCTAATGAGTCCTTTGACTATGAGTTCTATAAGTTCTATTGAGTTCTATATCTATGAGTTCTAAGATGTCTGTGGGTTGTTTAGCTGCGTGCGATGAGGGAAGTGATGCAGGGTGATGAAGGCAGCACGAAGGTCTCAGTGGGCAACAACTACAGGCCCATCATGCCTCTCCACCAAAGAACCGTCAGGACAAACATCAACTTCAATAATATAGTATGTGTTAGAACAACCAAAGCAACCAGTCTTTAGAAATCGTGTAATTCCATTTAAAACGTAAAAGATTATTTCCGCATTTAGTATTAGCATCATCTGTCAATCTATTAGTGACAGAATCTATGATCTATTAGTCTAGGATCCCGTCACTAATGCAACCTATAATTGTTGTTTTCAAGATTTTAAAGTATGCATAGACAAAATTGATATGACAAAGGCGATTTTTCAAAATTTAATCCGCTCTTCTAAGCTTTATAATGCTTGTGTGTTGTAGTTCCATTATTAACAAAACATGGTTAATCCATGGTCTTTAAAAGTCTCGCAATTCAAGTGAAACTGTTTCCATGAATTGCTTGTGACTTTCACAGAAGACATATCGGTATGTTTTGAGTAGATCTAATATTATAAATATTAATATTGATATTAATATTAATATTAATTAATATTAATATTAGAAGTTGAATATCTGAAACTGCACAATAGTTAATTTGTTTGTGTTCACCTTGCAGAGTGAGTCATGCACAATGGAAAGGCAGACGTCATATAAAGGTCAGTGCCATTCTATATAGGGGCATCAAGTAATTAAATCTTTAGAATTACCATTAAATTATTTAGTTACTGATATATTTGTTTGTTAGATATTTCAATATTCTCCATTGATTTAAATGGAGTAATTTAACGATAACCGAAATTATCAAATGTTAAAACAGAATGAATCAATACTGATTTGTAAGAGCGCAGTCGTCCCTTGACAATGTCATTGTTCAAATAATCAATCAATCAATCAATCAATTAATGAATAAATCAATCGATCAAATGTATAACTATCATGGATTGACGCTTCCAATTAACAAAGTTTAAATCCACAAGGAAGGACGAGATGTTTGGCCCACCTATGTTCAAAATTTTACACTGCCTCAGCGGAATAGAAACCAACATATTTTCCATTAACTCGACACTAACTGGCAGATGAGTCAATGAACGTAAGTTAATGAACTGTTAAAAACTTCCATGTCTCGCAAACCTTCAACAGTGGGCCGATAAAATAAAATAAAAATAAAATATAATATAATGAAAATAATCCGATAAAATATTATGAAATGTATTTAAAGTTATATTCACGCAAAATGTACATGACATTTATTTAAATATCGCATAATTAAAAAATTAATAGTACATTTAAACACTTGAAATTTTACATTTAGAGGGTCTATACATTTTTACGTCTAGACGGAACAGTCCTACCGGTTTAAACAAGTTTAACGATTCAAACTAATTTACCGATTTAAACGAGTTTACCGATTTAAACGAGTTTACCGGTTTAATAGAGTTTACCGGTTCAAAAGAGTTTACCAGTTTAAGCGAGTACGTGGTTTCAGATTAAGGAGTAAAGCTCTTTTGAGTTTAGAGTACCTTGCTGTAGAGTAAACTAGGCTTTCATGTAATATACTCTAGGCGATGTATCACTCAATAATGTGTAAGTAATGAACTAATTTAATGAACATAAATCTAAAGTATATATCACAATGGTAACCATCAGAAGGGACAGGAGAGGTTTGAACCAATGGCTTTTGCTTATCAGGTAAGCGTTCTATTCAATTGGCCATCTAATCGGTACACTGTTGAACATACAGCTTACGACTCTAATTTAATCATTTTGAACTTAGTCTAGACTCTAAAGCATATCAAGCTGCACGTTACTTATGTTTGTATTAAGCTAACATCATCGGAGTGAGTTAGAGGCAGGTTGGTTGAGCTATCAGTACATTCGTTTGTCTACTGGTCAAGTATTGCGGAAAACCTTCAGGACACTCTCCGGCAACTTTCACAGTTTTATGATTTTACCTACTCGCTCAATGTATTGGAAATATAACTTTTATAATTCTATATATGTCATATGCAATAATGGATTAAGTGACAGTTAATCCATTATTCAACTGAGGAAGGCAACGGGAAACCACCTCAGAAACCATATCATTCCCAAGCTACGGTTTAGACTACATTAATGTGTAGATAAGGCATAGCCATTTGTGAAGGGACTAACTCATTCATTGATGCTGTGCTCTTTATGGAACGTGAAGTAGGAATATGTACCTTGGACCTACCGCTTGACAGAACACTATAGAGAGAGAGAGAGAGAGAGAGAGAGAGAGAGAGAGAGTCATATACAATTGCTGCTGTGTAGGTTTTTCAAATCATGACGGACTACCACTTGCGTAACGTCACCCTCCAACGCTCCAGACGCTCATTCGACAACACATATTTGACTGCGGGAATTGCCGCGTTTTCAAAACCCCAACCACTCTCTCAAGAATTTATTTTAATTGTTGTTTTTTGAAGAATATTTCTCGGACCCTTTGTGAATAGTGACATGTTTCGCTAGAAAATACTTAACGTTTCTTTATATGCGTATCATTTCTCTATTGTAATTAGAAGCACTATTTGTAATTTTGACATTTACTAATTGGCTTAACTTGGGTTGTCGCCAGGAACTCGATCGATTTTATGGACCTATAAAACGCGGAAAAATAGAAAACACAATTAGCAAAATACAAATTAGTATTCTTATGCGTAATTTAAAAAAAATTATATCTCAATATACATGTACATGTATATAGAATAGGCCTGTGCTAAGAAAAATCTACTAAAAGTTCATAGATTGCGCTGTTTGCATGAATTATAGTCCGTTTATATACTTTCTTCACGATTTGTTGTTCTTAATTTGATTAAAAGTAATTACTCGCTGTGCTCGAGAATTTTTTAAATTCAAAATTGAAGTTAACGATTTCTCCTAGAGCAGGTAGAGTGGAAAACAGATTATATATTTAAGTGAGACTGTGAATAAAAAATAATTTTAAGATTAATTAATAATAAAGCATTATAGAAAAAATCAAACATAATACAATCAAAATATAATATGAATACTTCTTCATACATAAAGGCTCAAATAAATATTTTATCACATCTGAAAAATTCGTCTATCTTTTCGCTACATTTTTATCAATCTATAGACTGCGTCAAAAAAATGACTGACCCCCAACAGAAAATGCTCTATAACTTTTGTATCTTATATATCTTTATCATGTAAAATTAAACACTTATTAACGGTCCAATTGTACACATACTGCTGAAAAAGTGATGGAAATATATGCACCACATTTCGAGTTACAGATCTTTTTGCGCCATGACCCAACCTTTTATCGATTTCCTACATACAATTTTCTATAACTTTGGTATCTGATGTCTCCTTATCACATAAAATGACGTGATTAATCAGGGTCCAATTCTACATGTATGCAAAAAATTATGGAAATATATGCACCACATTTCGAGTTACAGATCAATTTGCGCCATGCTCCTACTTCTTATTGATTCTCTAAGAAGTTTATCACTATATAAGTCACTATAAGTTGCGGATACAAATACTCCATGAGCAACGTAACGGGATGAAAAGAATAAAGCAAGCCTATCCTCTGAAGGATGGTCCTTGTCAACTATTAAGAGTATTTGTCGGAAGATTGCAGAGAGAGAGCAACTGATAGAAAGGCGGGCTGTGGCTGGCCCAAAAGTGCCAGAATTCCTGCTAATATTGCTGCTGTGGAGGAACTGATTGGTTCTCAGGAAGGAGAGCCTGGAACAAGTAGCAAAACACGTCAGATATCTCAAGTACTAGGGGTTTCTGCAGCATCAGTTCGCATGATTGCTACTACCAAAACAAAGAATCAATGAAGGGCTCTAATCAGGCGTATTCTGTGACAAACTTCTTGGAGAACCTATAAGAGGTAGGGGCATGGCGCAAAAACACATGTAACTCGAATTGCTGTATATATATTTCCATGAATTTTTCAGCGTATGTGTAGAATTGGATCATGTATTATCGCTAAAATTTGCATGATAAAGAGACATCAGATACCAAAGTTATAGAAAAATTTCTTTAGGGGGTCCAGTTGTTTTGACGCAGTCTGTATAAATCTGTCTTTCATATCCTAAGAGTTTTAGGTTACTTATCATACACAAAAATGAATTCTAGATTGTACCGTCAGAGAATGACTAGACTCATTACAAGACCGACAAGTATGCAGTATTAAGACTACTGAGCGGTACAAATTCCAAATCAGAAACTCTGGTTCAGAGTTTTCATTGACTAAAAGCATAGAGGTCTACGATTAGATATTTTCATGGATATCGAAAAAAAAAGTCAAAACATAGTTCTAGAACTGTCCATAAATGATTTACTAGTAACTAAGGCTAATTCGAAGAACAATGAGTACAACAGCCGATGGAAGAAAAGTTCAGATCTATGGAGGCTTAAAAGGCGACAAAGCAAAAGATCCAAACAAACGTCAGAATGAACATTCGGAGATGCGCACCTTGCCTCTTGAAATAGCTACAAAATTGTCTAATCCCGACCCTAGTTGAACTGGGACTCCATGTAAGATGATGATGTACTATAAACAGGAGGGCTAAGGCCGGGTCCGACACTGACATGATAAAGGACCTGGAATACGTAATTGTAATTAATAAGCAATATGAATAAGAAATAAAGAATAAGTAATTATGAATTAGTAAAAAGCAGGTAAAGCTAATGTTAACGTCATTCCTCACTCTAAAGCGATGTCAGTTACGAGCGAGCCCAGGATTTGAAACCCGCACACACTGATACGCGGTCGAATAACCGACATCGCCACTAGCTCCAGACAGTAATAATTAAGAGCCAGTAAGCAATTATAATTATGAATAATATTATGATGCGCAGAGTATCAATGCTTCAGCTTATTCCTATATTCTCGAATTTTAGTTCGCACTGTTTTGGACTCCACACTACCCATCGGTTGGATTTGGCTCCTTAGTGCTCAATGTTGTCGTAGACAACAATAGCACTCTTCATTCTGTTGTTGTGGTTATTATATTTATTCATAGATCTGTCATCAGGTAAACCCAGTGCATAAATTCTCCACAGTGTAATCCAGCGCTCAATAATGAGCATATAATCGATCAATCCGGGAATAAACCGTCATAACATTATCACCGTCCTTATAAAACCATTAGTGAAGCCTTAAATTAAAGAAAAATTTGGCTAAGACTTTCCGCTGCAGTCCCAAAGCTGCATTATATCCATCTCACCGTAACCTAACAACAATTAGAGTGCTACAGACAGACATCATTGACAATATCGAGCACAAAACAACATTCGTACTAACGCATTAGCGTAATTCATCATCGTCATCATTATCTTCCCATGAATCCAAATTTTGCTAGCGTCGGGATACAAATATCGTTTCCTTACCAATACGAATATCCTTAAATGTTCCATAAATTTTAGAAAATTTTGGAGCAAATTCTGAAGTCTAGGCGATTACAAACCCAATGCCATTTTTGACGTTGTTTTGGATATTGTATAGTTTTAGTGCTCTGTCGCCTTTTACGACAGCTGCAATCCACGGTTGGTCTAATCTTCAACAACTCGGACACTACGCGAGCAACATACACACAATTCATCTGTATTTTGTCTTCTTACATAGAAAACTACAGTTCAGAGAAAACATGATAGCATATATGAATCAAGCAAATCATACGTTGCAATAAACAATTGTATACACTTAAAGAATGAATGGACTACGCAATTGGAATGCACTTCGAATGAGTGAATCTAATCAGTTATTTTCAATATATTTCTCTTCTTTAAATCTTCCATCTCTTTCAGAACACAGGCCACGCTGTACCTTAGCTCATGAAACTTTGAAATGGGAATCTGAAACAACACAGAACAATCTCTTACGATTAATATTTTATTGAACAAGAATTAATCAATAAATCAATCAATAAGTCAATCAATCTTCCATTGTTCTCTCTGAGACATAGAAGAATAGACCAATCGTTAACTGCACGTGAATCAATCAATCATTTAATCAAAATAACCAGTCACCGTGTCTCGGTCAATAGATAAGTCAACCTGACAATATCAAAAGCAGACTTTCATAATCAGATTTTTTAACTGAGTTTCCGATGACTTCAAACTATTAATAGAGGATAGTAAAGTAGGCCAAAGTTCTCAGTGATCAACATCATTATATAGTCGTCAATAAGTATCGATCAACTGATAGATTATACACATCATTATATAGATCTCAGTGTGTATCCATCATCTAAATTATACACATCATTATATAGAGTCCTGTCCTATCAAACTCCTTCATCTGTAATAGTCGTTTAGAACTCTATCAGTTGCATTAGTTTGAATACATCCCTTAACGTTTAATAAGTAACAAATTTCATAAAATCACGCCTGTACTTATTCTAATTAGACAACACAATGTAATGAATACTCAAAAGTATGCTATTGGTTATCCAGATACATAGCTTAAATGCTGTGGGTTATCCAGATACATAGCTTAAATGCTGTGGGTTATCCAGATACATAGCTTAAATGCTGTGGGTTATCCAGATACATAGCTTAAATGTAAGTTGTTCGAAGGCAACCTAGACTTAAGAAGATGACAACATCAAAATGGCAACAATCAATTATTATAGTAACCATGGCGAGGAGGAAATTACGAAAACTACAAAAATTACAACAGCAACCAAGAAATGAAACTCTGCAGCACATGCAGTGTCATATAAATAACCATGCAACCAGACAAAAACTGACAAAATATCAATGCTGAAAAGGTAATACTTAGGCTACTCATCCACTAAAATAGAGGAGCGGATGTAACACAAATATTCCACATCATAATGAAAAGGAATTACTAGACAGAGAGGACAAATATTGATCATACCTCAAAATGTAAAACTCTTCCAGAGTTTAAAGTCATCTCCATCATAACACAAGGTTGAAGCACCCGATTTAAAACACTGCGTTAAATAAATAGTAAAACATAATTAAATATTGCAATACAACCCAATGACATTATAACATTGTTTGTCAAATTGAAAGGATATACCAAAACTTTGTATAAAACAATATGTCTAGCATTGAACAAAAATACACAAGTAAAAAACATACAGTAGCATACACCATACATTCTAAAGCAATAAATTCCCTAATATAACAATTTACTGAACCATATAAACCATTACCTAAGCAGCTAAGTTTAGGCCTCATTCTCATCTATTGCTAATGATGTCTTGGTGCTGTCGAAACTGACATTAAACACAACATTTACCCCTTGAATCTAGATGGAACGCTATCTCGTACAACGTTTATTTTTAGATATATTACCTCACCTATAGTGTAGAATTTTCCAAAAAGAATGGAAGAGATGTTGATATGGTATGGGACAAAGAGGAGTAGAGAAGGTTCAATCGTATCCCAACCCTAGTTAAACTGAGATTAAAGGGAAGATGATGATGATGATGATGTATAGTTTAGAACAACATAGTGAGATAAAACTGAACAGGAAAAAATCATCTGAAAGAACTTAAGGGGCATGAGAAAGTTGACCTTGTTGAAATAGCGACATCTATTCTCCACCTGACCGAAACGACCCTAGAGAAACGAGGTCCAGACAACGCAGCATGTTGTTGTAGGCTGACACCTCTGCACACATGAAATGTTCACTATTATTATAATAGTATCCTACTAATAAGGAAGGCAACGGGAGACCACTTCAGAAGTCATACTAATTCCCAAGCTATAGGCTACAAAAGGTACGGATAAGGCATACACTTTGTGAAGGGATTAACTTGTTGATCTAAGGAGCACTGATATGGAGCGAGAAAACAGACTTTGAGTATGAATATGCACCGTGAACCTGCCACTTGGCAGTGCACTGAAGTGAGAGATCCTACTAATATTATTGAGATTAGGAGAAATTAGATTGGTGAAAACACACAATACTAGATTGAACCATCCAAGCAAGGTCATCAAGAGTATAAATTGATCTATAAGCACTGAATAGAGTTATTTCATTGTAGGAGCATGATTCATATGAAGGTTGTCGTTAAACCTACTGTAATGAGTCTATAGAATAGTTTCAGCTTTAATGCAGATATGAAGCTCACAGCAAATTATATATTTATCCCTTTCCACAGTTATCCACTTTAGATCGGTTTTCCTAAAATTACTAACATTGTTTCGATAAATTATCATCCCAACTCCTCCAACCCACTCGCAAAAGAAAATTATTTCTTTTGGTGTGTGATCACCATCAGGTGTTTCATGACTCATTATCAGAGTATTAAGTACATAATGTATGACAGACCGCGGTACCAGTATGTGCAGGGTTCAAATCCTGGGCTCGCCGTCACTGATATCGCTTTCGAGTGAGGAAACTGACATTAACAATACCTTTACCAGCTTTTACAGTAACAGGCATATTTACAAGTTAATAAAGTTTACGTCAAGCTGGCCCAAATGATGAGTCAAACATTTTACAATTATATATCTCAAATTATTCATATATTGGAGATATCAAAAAGAAAGTGAATTACTGAACGTGCAGCAAACATTTGAGAAGTAAATGTAAATGTAGATAGATTAAATTATGTCCAAATGTGAAATAAATCATAAAAACACATTGATCCTCATCTGGGTCATCAGAAAACATAAGCAATTATAGTTGAAAATATTTATAGCATTATCATGCAATTACACCAGTGACCCATATACAAAAAATTTAACAAATTCTATATCTGGAATATAGTACCATAGTATTATATATACACTTTTATGGTATTTTTAAAACAATATTACAGCGCAAAAGAACCAAAAGAAGATCTAATTGAACAGGCACTAGATATTTCATAAATAGTTTACAATTAAATAATTATTAATTAATAACAAATTTAATTAATCATTTATAACAAAATTTTGTTTGTTTCCTAATCTAAATCCCAAGTGATGAATTAATGTTTTTAGTAAATATTATTTATCTATTTCATTTGTCACAAGTCAAAAGGACTAACGTTATTAACTTTCAAATTAAAAAAAGAATTAAATACTTGTGCCCACACACTTGTGTTCATACACTGCACTTATTATGTCAGAAATAAAAGAACTACATACTTGTGTCCATATACTGCACTTATTATGTCAGAAATGCATTCTTTGGGTAACCTGGCAAACAATATTTTGTTCAGTATAGTAGCTCAATAAATTATCAAATGACCTCTTTCGTATACTGTCGAACTGGTCAAATGGTAGGTTGAATACTTCAACAAGTTGATCACATATCAAATTATAAAACAGAGTCAACTTCAAAGATAGTTTCATGTTTCCATGTAACAGATGATTGAAAGATTTGAATACTACACTAAATAATCGGAAGCTGAGCATACCATGAAACTGCATCAGCTGTCTTTTTCATTTCGGAAACACGCTACTAAATCCAGAGCACTGAAGATTTATTATAATGTCATCTTAATTTTTTTAAATTATTTTATTGTAATAAAATTTGCACAACCACATTAGCAAATGAATAATGCTAAATCTTTGTAAAGTATTAATTGAACAAATCTCAATGGTGCAAGTCAATTAATTATTAAAATATAGATGCAAATTCAAAAATCATCTAAAACATGAGACTCTATAATTACATTCCAATTAACCATTATTAAATTATATACCAGTGTGATTGAAATATTAAAAATTTTTAACTATTATCATTTAGTGAAACATATTCATTAAATTACTTTCTTAAATTAATTCCATATCAGCAAAATCATCAAGGATACACATACTTGAGTTCACTTAAGTCTTCTGTTAGCATCTACAAAAAAATACAGAAATTTTAAGCAGTAGGCTTCATGAATAGCAGGATATTAAAACAAAGTATCAGGTTAATAAACGACTATAAGAAAATAAAGTATATTTACAAAAAACTAACAGACACGAAACAGTTAATGAGCAATAATTTAAAGATATACCAATTTAACTGCAAATAAGCAGATAATCTTAAGTCTAAAAAACCCTAATAAAATGACCGAGTGTGTATATCTGACATAATATAAGCACAAAAATACACATAACTATACAATTAGGCTACTCATAATTTCAAAATAGACTTTCATATTAAATAAATAGAGGTAGAAATCAAACAATATACCTCAGATTTCAAAGTTGTAGCAGACAAACGAATAGCTCGCTGTAGCAGTTTGTGAAGCCCAGTTATAACGATGAGTACAGACTCCTGTGGTAATGAAGTAGTCGAAAGAGACGACAACTTCTGGTCGTCCAATTGTTTGCCTTCCAACAGTGCAACTGTTGCTGAAACCAACACAAACAATAAATGTGAGATTGCATTGATATTTTAATTCTTTTGCATTCAATTCTACTGCTAATTCCAGCCTACTTTAGCAAAAACCCATCCTATTAGATTTCTCCAATTCAGGCCTTCTTATAATTTATCTTATTTATTATAAACACTTAATATCATGGAAACAGAGGAAAATTTGTGGCATTGCGTTAAACGTATTAGAGTTTAAACTTGTAAAACGTACATAGTATTAGTGTGCTGTAAGTAATACATAACAAGTAGCATATTAACGAGAATACAATTAATATAACAACAATTACAGTGCAATTATCAATTAATACATCGAGCATTACAAAATCAAAACAAAATGTTTATGTTTACGTGACCTCTGAAATGTAGGTTGTTCACTGTTATTTTTAATTTTTTAATTTCTGTTTATGTATATGATTTCGAATTGAATTGTATTGAATAAACATATCTTAGAAAACTAGCTAGTTTAAAGACAAATATCCAGAAAAAGGTCCAAAGAGAAGGAATTAAATGAATGGAAGTTTACATGAGGACCCCCTACTCCTCCATACCAGTAGGTCTAAGGTCTTTTATGGCTTATGGAATTGCTCATCTGAAAACAATGGCTGATGTAATTAAAAATAATAAGTTACAAAAAGTGGAAGAGAGAGAATTCCAGAGCTCTCTAAAGCAGCTTGCAGAAATAAATGATTAGACAGCTTACAGCGTGAAAGGATGCTGTGTCTCTCTAGAGATCTACGCCAAATTACTAGATTATATACTATTATTCAGGAAAAGCAATCAGCTGCAATCTACTATATACATGTCGTTTTAAAATTTAGCACAACCTGCAATATGCTACATACCCAGTGTTGTATAGTAACGAAGTAAAAATACTTCGCTACAAGTAAAAAGAACTCAACCGATACTTTTACTTGTAACGAAGTACCCAATTTGCCTGAGTACTTTTTACTTGTAACGAAGTAATTTTTGTAGTACTTTTACTTTACATTCATGGAAGTAAAAAAGTCGCGTTACATTTGAAAAACTATGGATAAGTCAATCGCCAAATGTTTAACACATAACAAAATATCATTGGCCGCCTCCTTTTAGTTTGGCTTTGGTAACAGCTGTATGACGTAGATCAAGCTTTTGATATCGGCCTAGGCTAACCGTACATTGGACTACGTCATTTCAATAGTTAAGCTTTGAAATTTCTTCTCATAGTATAGATCAGTGGTTCCCAACCTGATTACCCCACAACATCTATTTTTTCCTTTCAGGTGGCGACCCTTGAGTAAGCCTATTTTTTTAGCAGTCTTCTATTTTTTAATTAGAATTAATTAAAGAATATTTAGAAGATTTTTATTGTATTTTAATGTCAGCAGTCATAAAGGGGCCAGACTACTTCGTTTAGTCCAGAGACGTCAACCAAGCTAAAAAGAGCTTGACTGTCTGCTGCATGGATGATAGTTTCTTGAATTTAGCCAAACCTAGCTCTCTCTCTCTCCTTCTCTCCCTCTCTCTCTCTCTCTCTCTCTCTCTCTCTATATATATATATATATATATATATATATATATATATATATATGGAAATAAATGGACCATGGAAATAAATCTCTACTCAATTTGTCTGCCCAACATCCTTGGTCGTATTTGTCATCCATTTTTGAATTGATCAAATGTGAAGGGAAACTTTATCGCTTTAAATCTCTACAGTAAGTAGTAATTCTATCAGTCCCTTCTGCAACAGTTCATAAAATATTGAAGAAGCATGTTGAGGTTATTTAGTTTGATTTAATCATTCATATTCACAGGGGCAGATCCAGGTAGTTTTTAAGGGGGGGAGGCGAAATTCTTTGTACAGTGTCCACTTTCGGTTTGTTTGACATAGCGAGGAAGTGCAAAATTTGTATATAATTTTTTTTTTTAATTCTTCAGAAATAAAGCGAGAACCTTTTTGGACGTTCATTTTGGATTGGAACCGTTTCAATTTTAGCCTAAAAATTATGCTTAATTAAGCAGTGATACATGAATGATCGACGGGATTATTTTATTTATTTATGGATTTATTATTTTTTAATTCTAGAGAAGCGTGTGCATGCGTATCGAACATTGTTTTAGTTCAGAAAATTTAGATCTGAACTTAAATTTTCAATAGCATTTATTTTTCAGTTTCGGTTTTAATTAGAATTAAATCAAGTAGGCTAATATGAAATTAATTTGAGAACGTTTGAAACGATTCTATCAATGTATATATATTTTTCTTTAAAAAATATGACTACTTTTACTTTTTACTCAAAAGTACTACTTTTTTGTCGAATACTTTTACTTTTTACTTTAGTAAAATTCTGATTAAGTACTTTTTACTTTTACTTTTACTTTCACTAACCATTTACTTCTACTTTTACTTAAAGTAATTTGCCGAGTACTTTTTACAACACTGTACATGCCATATAGGTAACATTCTAATAGAATAATTATTGGGGGCGTGGCATCAGCTGATTGCCCAGTCTAAAGTAAATTTTAATAGTTAAATACACACCTGTTAACAGATTTCGAAATGTAGGCTTATCTATTCCAGTAGATATAATTTTCAAGGCTTTACGTATTTCATCCGGCACAGAGTACCCTAAGAAAGGCGTTCTCTCAACGACCAAGCCTCCACCACTACCAACAACTTGAACCACCGCCATTGTTGTTGTTGTTTATTTACTGGTTTCAAAAAGAGTTGCCCTTTAGGCAACTTTTTTTAGTCAACCAAAATTGGTGTAAGGCTTACACGTAATAAATGTCATCAGACGAAGTAATACATAATATGAATCAATTCAATCAACATATTTATCTTGTCGAACAAGAAGCCATACACAGGCCAAATATATAACTTGAAGTGGGAGATTAAGGACCCGAAGACACTGACATGTGCATGAATTACAATTTTAGCAAATTTTAAGTTATTTGTAAACGTTAAAATCCTACAAAATGATTATATCGTTTAATACATTTAAAGGTAAATCAAAATAGCCTACTAAAACCAACATATTGTATAAAGCGTAAATTTATAATATACATGTGCATCTACAAATACTGTATAAAGCTAATGCCAAGCGCTTGCAACGTCAGTTTCCTGCTCGATAACATTTCCAAATATGCTTATCATTGTAAAATAATATATCTGAGGCTATTAATTATATTTTTCGTTTATTGCCGGATATGACAAACGCAAATCATTAACGAAACATTGCAAATTGCCAGAAAAATCAGAATAAAAACAAGAGTAAACTGAAGGCTATGATTAAGGAACAGCTAGGTTAAGCATACAATTCTAAGCATGTCGGGCTTTGAGAAAAAATAACTTTACTCAATTGGTTTCAAAACTGTATCAGTTTGAATGAGTAGCCTAAGATATTTAAAATTGAAAAGGCATCTGTTTATGAAGTTGAGATCATCTCTTCGAGTAGTACAAATTAAGTTTGTCCTGCTTGAGGTTGTAAGTTGAGGATTTCAGTGCATGCAAAAGTGTATGTAAGTCTATGGACTTACATACACTTTATTACATATAAGATCTGACTTAGTTTCAATGATAGAATTATGGCATTAAACATGTTCTTTGAAAACCATAGGCCTATTTGTATTCGACATATTTTTGTACTGAATTTCTTGATTTTGGCATTTGAATCGTTTTTGGACCTTTTTTTTGCTATCCGGCTTGGATTTGTCTCAATAATGCTCGATGTTGTTATTGATGAGAGTAGCACTTTATTTGATAATGTGTTAATGTTGTGATGTCAGTGATGGCTCTACCGAGCACTGATATACTCTACGAACTAGTCAGTATATAACCGACTAAGCACTAATCAGTAAAAACTACGAACTAGTCAGTATATAACCGACTAAGCACTAGTCAGTAAAAACTACGAACTAGTCAGTATATAACCGACTAAGCACTAGTCAGTAAAAACTACGAACTAGTCAGTATATAATCGACTACGAACTAGTCCGTATATGACCGACTACGAACTAGTCCGTATATGACCGACTACGAACTAGTCAGTATATAACCGACTACGAACTAGTCAGTATATAACCGACTAAGCACAATCATATCGATGCTCCTATAGGCCTACGTAGGTTCATACTCACGCACGTGCAAGATGTAGCAGGACTGTACCGCCTCTACAAACCTATTCCTTAAAATTCCTCAGTGACAGGCCTATTCCTTAAAATTCGATAATATAATAGACATCATAGCTATAATATAATAGATATCATAGCTATATTATATTAGACATCATAGCTATAATATAATAGATATCATAGCTATATTATATTAGACATCATAGCTATAATATAATAGATATCATAGCTATAATATAATAGACATCATAGCTATAATATAATAGATATCATAGCTATAATATAATAGACATCATAGCTATAATATAATAGATATCATAGCTATAATATAATAGATATCATCGTTGATGACATTTTACTCTACTGTGCGTTTAATTTTAACTATTGAATATTTAAGACTGCTTCAAGCCCAACATTGTGCTTGCCATACACTTGTAAAAAGTAAACACATTATAGTGAATTTTTCAATTTTGTCAATAACTGTCACTTTTAATACTACATGTTTAAACCGTTAGGCAATTTATTCCATTTCCTTGTAACCAGTCCAGTGAATGTCCGAGATGTTAGTCTCAGATCAGCGCGGCTGGGGTTCGAGCCCGCGAGGGTTCAATTCACCTCAGGATCTGTCATTTAAGACTTCATGACGTTACCCCTACGCATTGAGACATTCTAGCAGCTAACATTGTTATAATTTATGTAGGTAACATTGTATTTATCTACATATATTATATATATATATATATATGTATATATATATATATATATATATATATATATGTATATATATATATATATATATATATCGGAATCCACGTCAGCAGTGTTAATTCCTTGAACAAATATTCACACTTGCTACTCACATGCACCTAGGCCTATAGATAGAACAGAGGAATCATACAATTCATAGAATCATAGAACAGAATTCTTATATCAACTTGTGTTGAACCGCAATAGAAATCGGTTAATTAATAATTTCTAGCTAATTAATAATTTACCACAAATTTTAAATATTAAGAATACTATTTAATTGATGATATAATAATTGCAATGTTCTGCCAAGGGCACTGAAGAATAGACTAACCGTATACTGCACGTGTCGTAAGATGGGACTGAGCAAGCATTGAGAAAGACAGCTTTATTTCAGAAGTAAGCCATTTCAGAAGTAAGCCATCGGCTATATTAAGGCATTGTCTTCTATGTACTCGTTTATCAATGAAGTGCTCATTATGGAGCGTAAAAGCAGCATGTGAGTAGGAATATGTACCTTGGACCTTAACTTGGCAGAACATTAGAAAGCGATAGTAATTGCACTAATTAATTACTCGCCTTTTGTTTGCTTCTGTGTTTATTATAAATTCCTGATAGGTCGGCCAATATTGTCAAAGGACTATTTGCAGTAGATTGAAACGTTGTCATCAAACTCATTAAGCTTTTAAACCCGTTTAAACCTGGTGCTACACGATTAGACTTTATTTTTTAACTCAGTAAAGTAGTTATACTTTAAAAACTTTTATAAAACAATGATATTCCTTATTATTTCTATGGCCTGGACCTGCCAATTGTCAGATCACTGAATGGAACTATATAAGCCAACTTTTCGTTGTGCAAAAAAGCATCACGTATTGATATAAATTGAACATGGTTTAAACCTCTATCACGTGCATGGTTTAAACCTGCTCATTACATATTCAGTAAAAAAATACTGTATGAACCTTTATCGGTGGAAGTATCATATATGTACAACACTATATGTATGTTATGTATCACACTATGAATCTATGATAACACGTATTGAGTATCACACATGTGTCAATGCGTCAGTTTTGCTATTTTCTACTGAAGTATTGATCAATTTCATCTCCTGTGTTGACATCTTATACAAAAGTGGAGTTTCATATTGGTTTTGTATACAGTAGTTACCGTGCAGTATTCACTAGTTTAGTGTTTACAATAAAACCACAGAGTTAGTTCTCGATAGAGATCAAGTTGGGCCACGTCTACTCACTGTTGTACTCTAATTCAATTACTGTCCATCTTTTGAATATTTGCAGTGTTTAAGTTAGCAGTTAAATAGCATATTTCGTACAATTCGAAAATTAAAATTACTATCCCATGATCCACTTTTACGATCCCTTACACTGCAAATAATACTAGCTTATTGTCAAATTGTATTTTCTGCACAGCGTCAACTCGAGAACAATGCTAACCGATATGTTCAGAACTCTTGCTGAACTTCGAAATGAACCTAAACGAACTCGCCTATCTTTCACTATGATCTAATCATCCTTTGAATCTAAATCGAACTTAACGTCGAAACTGGCTTCGTCACCACCTTCGTCTCCGCCTTCTGGTTTTGATTCTTCCGGTACCGCCAGTTCAGCCGTCTCTAGCCTGCAGATGTCGGCGATGTTAGGATGGACGAGAGTCATCGTGACTGCTCCGGCCATTGGACTGAGCCAGAAGATAGCGAAGTGGAGTTTCATATTGGTTTTCTTGCAGCCCAGGATATCGAAACTCGATAAGGCGGGGTTAGTGGAAAAACCCGTGCGATCAGCTGCAATATGAGCATAATAAAAATTTACTTCAAACTTTTAGCATGTTCATAGTTCTTAACATTTTGCTACAATTAAGGCCTATTGTTTAGAATGGTTAACTTTTGTTTAAGTTTTTAATGAGTGTCAACAAGGCAATAGAAAAGTTTATTGAATTTTCGTAGAAAAAAATTAGATGATTCCGAGATAACATGGAGAACTGGAGAAATCAAAAGGTTTTGAGCCATCATGAACAAATTTATTGCCCTGGTTGATTAGAAATCACCTTGTTTCTTTAATTTTACGTCTCCATAGGCAACGGTGCTAATCTCCTGATTCTCGACTGCATTTTGTTAGATCAATTACGTTGATATCTATCACATTTTAATATCACATATTAAATCCGTTAGGAAATTTTGTCCATTTTCCATATTGCCAGTCCAGTGAATGTCCGAGATTTTACTCTCAGCTCAGAGCGGCTGGGATTCGAACCCACGAGGATTCAATTCACCTCAGGATCCGTCATTATGAACTTCATGACGTTATCATTTCATGCTAATTAAGACATGCTAATGAATGTCATAATAAGCATGAAATGATAGTGTTAAGCTGTTGCTAAAATGTTATTTCTAAATAAGATAACAGTTACGCAAACTCTTAGAATATACGAATTATATCTAGATATCTCAAGCTAAAACCAAATTTAGCGTCAGTTTCTTGCTCTACTGTATATCATATCAGTGACGGGGAGAGACTGGATTTTAACCCTTGCACTTACTGGTCCGATGTCTAACAAGTTGCAAACATGCCACCGGCTAAGCCTATGAATAATTAATCATTTCGTAAATTTATTGTAATACAATATAGCATTTAACCATGATTACGTTTTTATTGAACATTTCTACGACGTCAGATGATCGAAACCTTACCTACGGTTCTCATGAAGACCTGGAGGAAAGTTTTGAGGACGCGCTCCTGATCGGGATTAGCTGTGAATTTCGTCATGTCGACAAACACACGAAAGGCCATCCCCAGAAACTCAAACAAGAATCCTTGGATAGACGTGATGTCGATGGACGCTGAACAGGCTCCGGAATGTGTGTCAGCTCCAATACCACGACTGAAGAACTGGCCCAGGGCAAACCAACCGAAAAATATCCCTATCACTTCACCTACCAGTACCAACGCTGACTCCATCACTGAGTCGATGTTGAGGTCTCTAGAAATGTTAGAATTTTAAATAAAATTGCATTTTTGAAGAACTAGGCCACGGCCCTGAAATAAGCTATGAGATAGAGTACTATATCTAATATAACCTTTGGTAATTAGAGATTTTATGCAAGGCGAGCATAAAATTTACTATTGATCAGTGGAAGAGTAAGAAAGATGTTAAATGATAGAGACTGTTTATAAACTGTATTACTTATTTTGTTCATATTATTCTGATATCATTTTACTATTTTGATGTAAAACGCCTACCTTATATTAAACTATTCCTGAGTTTAAAAGTATCTATTTCTTTCTCTTTCTCTCTATCTCGCTCTCTCTCTCTCTCTCTCTCTCTCTCTCTCTCTCTCTCTCTCTCTCTCTCTCTCTAAGTGTTATGAAGTAGCAGATTCCGGTTATTCATATTTAGCCTACTCTACTACTATCACACTCATTCAAATGAAATTAAGAAATTGATTGGTTATTGCCATCGCAAAGTTTCTGCCATTACCATGCAAGCCATGGTGAAATCCATTTTGGACATATATGTCACCTTGTTAAGTTTTTCAGTGCAAATATTAGACCTCTATAGTACAAGTATTTCTGCAACAAAAATTCGACTCTTACCGAACACTTTTCAATTTTCAACAAACAGTTTTTAATTCTCAATTCTCACTTTTTTGACTTACCAAGTAAGCAAAATGACAAATAGGCGTAGTGAAAGTCTAATAATGGTTGCTTACCTTCTCCTAAGAAGGTTGGACACGACAATGCAAGGATTGCCTGTCGCTCCTGTCACGCTGTTCTTGAAGAGGAGAAGCTGAGTGTAGGTGATGACGAAGCCGGCCATATAGCCGTACACATGTTGATAAGCGTGACTCAACGACATGCAGCAGCACATGCAGAACATTGAGATGAACTCCAACAAAAATGTGCGAAACTTGCTGCATGGAAGAATGAGGAGGAGAAAAAGTCGCAGTAAATATGCCGTCACGAAGAAGAAGATGAAGATGATCATTGCATGAAATATGAGTATACTGATGAACATTGTTCTTGTTTTACTGAATGGATTCCTTAGGAAAAAGGGATGTTAACGGTATTTAAATATCTGCTTTCTTTATTTATTTTATTTTATTTTTATTTAAATATCTGCTATTTTTCTGTTCTTGAACTTGTCTTCTTGATGTTTAATTTGTGTAAAACACTGCGTGGAATTAAAACATAAGATGCTTTAGTTTACAACATCTCAAAGTTTACTTATAAATTTACAATAAAGATATGACATTTTTAAATAGCATGTTTAAATATTTTTATCTTACAGTAAATTCATGGAATTTTAAATGATCGATTCTGTAATTGAAAATCAGTCGAGCTGATCACAGATCGAACTATCACAAGCATGATAGACGGTGAGTGTGTGTGTGTGAGAGAGAGAGAGAGAGAGAGAGAGAGAGAGATAGAGAGAGACAGAGAGAGAGAGAGAGAGAGAGAACCATGATAATTTATTTATAACTGAATCAAAATATGCATAAAGCGCATACAACAAGACAGATGGTAAATGGAGAAAAACTACCAAATTAGCATGAGGCATTTAAACATCTATTACTGGTCACTTTACTGTAGGCCTACTGTGTTTGTAACGCATGCTTTTTACTTTGCAAGAAACGTAAAACTACATTGAGAGCTTAAAGTTCTCGAGTTAGGTGAGTAGCGGGATGATTTGATGGCTCAATTAACCTCATTTTTCTCTATCAGATTCATAATTGTTCAATGATCATAAATTTCTGAAAAAAGTGTCTTCTGTAACGCCATTTACCTGTCTTCAACACATGTCAATTACACAGAAAAGACTGGATTTAATCTCTGCACCTAATGATTGGCAGTCGGATACCTTACTAACATATCATCACTTCAGCTCTGACGACAAATACTTAATCTTAATACTTAATCTTTAATAAAATACTTAATCTTAATACTTAATCTTTAATAAAATACTTAATCTTAATACTTAATCTTTAATAAAATACTTAATCTTAATACTTAATTATTAAAATACTTAATCTTAATACTTAATCTTTAATAAAATACTTAATCTTAATACTTAATTATTAAAATACTTAATCTTAATAC
The DNA here is from genome assembly GCA_905160935.1 of Enchytraeus crypticus. Classification (NCBI taxonomy): domain Eukaryota; kingdom Metazoa; phylum Annelida; class Clitellata; order Enchytraeida; family Enchytraeidae; genus Enchytraeus; species Enchytraeus crypticus. The sequence goes on along the minus strand of CAJHZI010000214.1, from coordinate 100,901 downwards.
TTAATCTTTAATAAAATACTTAATCTTAATACTTAATCTTTAATAAAATACTTAATCTTAATACTTAATCTTTAATAAAATACTTAATCTTAATACTTAATCTTTAATAAAATACTTAATCTTAATACTTAATCTTTAATAAAATACTTAATCTTAATACTTAATCTTTAATAAAATACTTAATCTTAATACTTAATCTTTAATAAAATACTTAATCTGGAAAATCTAAGAGGCTGTTTAGACGGAGTACCTAATGTACCATGCATCTGTTAGAACTACACTAAATATGCTCTAAGTTTATGTCATATTCTGTACAAGGCGAGTACATAAATAAATTGCCATTTTATAAGTTCTATGATCCCATGAAATATGAGATATTTAAATATTAAAAATTTATTGAAATATACAGATATTTAACAAATTAAAGTCAAATTGGTATGATTCTACAGCGCAGAGCAATTATGAAACGGCTATAGAGTATCGTGTTACTGTGTGGTGACATTTAATCGCACACGACACTTATTCTGAGCTCCTCAACAACTCCTGTTGTTTGGATTGCACATAGAATATCATTTTTATATACATCCAAACTTCAGAATTTCACAGCAGTTTGTGTCCCCTGTAAGATTATTGAGAGCACTGTATAGACATTTAGACCATCCAAGATTTTAAGCACTACATATCTCTGGTGCTAAATTACTTTTAGACTAAAACTGTAATTATTAGCCTCTCAATCTTTGCTCGTCGTGTCGCCTACTATAACTGCAAAAGCACTGTAAGTTTCGAAAACATAAAGGCCGCTAATTTTGCTATAACAAAGTACTAGTTTTGAACCGTTTTTGGAAAGTTTGTCGTTTTTCTCATTGGTTAGAGATTTAGCACTTAGTGTTCGATATTGTCATTAAAGACACTAGCACTCTAATCACAAATAAAAAATTAACGTCCAGTTCCTTGCTAAAAAGCAATGTCAGGGATTCCTCAAGCAGTCTATGCATCAACAGATTCTAAAGCACCACACGATGAAGACTGAGTATACATATACATTCTGATGTTCGATTTTACCGAAGTGAAATAAACGTGATTCAGTTCAATGAAAATATCGTAGAGAGCGTGATCAAAGAGTTCAAGTTCATATTAATAGGCAAGAGGGCAGAATAATGACCTATGGCGGAAATAAATTGGTTTTAGCTTGTCCAGGAAAGTACTAATACAATTATAAAGTTGAAGATCTTGTGGGGAGTAGCAGCGAAGCCTACGAGAGGTTTGATAGATTGATAAAAGGTCAGATAAATAGGGTGGTTAACCATACGCTTTTCTTTGAATATGAGCAAGAAATCTTACATTTTATTCGTTCAGTGATCAGGAATCAGTGTAGTTCCTTAAGATGAGAAGCTATGCGAGAGAGAAATTGAGAAAAATTGTAGAGAGAAGAGAAGAAGTGTTGAAGTTATTGTTTTTGTTGTTATTTTAAGAATCAACCCGTTGATTTGATAACCTCCTAAGGTGCAGTAGAATCGCAGACTTACAGTTGTAATAAACTTCACAGAGATCTATCGAGGCCAATGCAATATTTGTGACCCACGAAAATATTGGTTGTTTCTCTCAAAATTAAAGGAGGATCGTACATTTTCTAGATCTTAATGTGTCTATATGCTTACATGTATATATACACTGACGAGATAACAAACTGTGACGTTAAATTTATTTATCAAAACGATGAAAGATTTAGATAACACGCTCCTAAAGCCTATAAATGATAGAGACAGGAAGACATTTTGAAGGACTTATAGCAGGAAATAAGAAATGAACTGAAATTGATTGCTACATTAAATAATAAATAGGAATATTTAAACATTTAAGTGGAAATCACTCGAAATTAAATTTAAAAATTGTAGACTGAATTTTTTAAAGATGAATATTACTAACGTTTCTCCATTGCAAAAGATCGTGAGCTACAGGATATAATTGTCTAGTAGCTGCTGTGCTCGTGTTGTTCTCGTTGTTGTGTTCCCCGTGTTGCGCTCGGGTGTGGTTGGACCACTGCAGAATAGGGCAACCGCAAACTATCTGCCGCGTGTACGTAAGAGGCGACTAAGGACAGAAGCTGAGGATGGCAAGAGGGGACCCACCTCACCATTAAATATTTTCCCCCAGGATTAAATGGTAATTAATCCACTTAACTGAGGTAGGCAACGGGAAACCACCTCAGAAGCTATCTTTTTCCCAAGCTATAGGCTACATAAGGTATGGATAAGGCATAGACTTTGTGAAGGGATTAACTTGCTGATCTAGGGAGTACTCTTTTGGAGCGAGAAAACAGTCTTTGAGTATGAATATGTACCTTGAACCTGCCACTTGGCAATGCAATGAAGAAGAAGAAGCTGCTGTTATGTATATTTCGTTATTTCCTCCTCTCATTGATTATAACTAATCGCTGCCTTTGTTTGAATAGAGAGCATCTAGCGCAGATTTAAGAATATCCGCCCAACACCCTCGGGCTTTTAGTCAATGCTGTCAGCATTGAATTTTTTACCTGCCTTACTTAGTCGTCTCTGAGAACAGGCGCAGTAGTCGGGTGGTCTCATCTGACTCATCAGATTCCGTTATATATAGGCTGCATATCACACACGAAGGAATCAAGCCAATGGGAAAATTGCATAAGACATTATGAAAGCCTTAACTATACAGGGATTGTCTTTTTGCTAAAATGAACTACAGGTGCTTTGATACAATTACTGAAGCTGTAAGCTTTCAATTTTAATTTCTCTATAATGTTCGGCTAAATGGCAGGGCCAATGTACATATTCCTACTCATATTCTGCTTTCGAGTTCCAGAAAGCACATTCCATAGATTTACAGGTTAATCGCTTCATAAAAGACTATATGCTTATGCATACCTCAATGTAGACTATAGCTTGTGAATAATGTGGCTTTTGAGGTGGTTTCCTGTTTCCGTCCTCAGTTCTTAATCAGTCTTCTCTTATGACATGTAGCTTATGGTTAGTCTATTAGTGGCCCGTACACATCAAGGGTAATTGTAATAATAATCGTATAATAATACCGAAACTATCCCAAGCCCATATAAAAATAACCTGCATAGATGTTGACTTTTGAATGAAACCAGAAGATATTGATACGAATATACATGTAGATTAAAATTAATTTGCTGTCCTTGAGTTCAAGTTCTTAAATTTAAAAAATTAAATATTTCAAGAGAATCATTACACTGCTAAATATTGTAAACAATGCAGAGAATATATTCTGAATAAATATTTCTAAATTTGTTATAATTACTTAGGCCTACACCGCGTAAGTCCCAATAAATAGATGGCATTCGTCATCTTTCTAGCCTGTTTGAAGCAACTGATCCAAGTCAGGTTGGGTTACCAAACCTGACCTTGCAAACATCAACCCATGGGTCAACTGAACTCAATGCCATCTCTGCTTTAGAAAGATGCTACATAGGTTTCTACTTTGGCTAAAGGACGAAACTATTATGTAACTCCTGTTGTCTGTTGTCTTTGCGTCTGCAAGACCGTTCTGATATTGCAGATAACAATTGAATGAAGGCCTGTCAGAGAGTTGCACTGGTAGGTTTCGTTTGAGACGTCCCCGACTTCATCTTCGTGAAGAAACCGAACGTTAAATGTTCTTTGAACAGCCGTATTGTATTGTATTTAATGCGTATTGAATACGTAATTTATTGTGTTGAATTGCGTTGATTTGTGTTGTCTTGTATTGTGCTGTGTTGTGATGTGCTATGATGTGCTGTGATGTGCTGTACTTCATTGCATTGCATTAAACTGAATTGCATTGCATTGCATTGCATCGTAAGTTAGTATTCGGATGCTATATCAATTAGCCTATACATTTCTATAATATTCTCGCCACATAGCTGAAGTCTACTGTTTCCATTATCAATTTGAATAAAATAATGCAAGAGCGGCTTGTCAGAGAGCTACAAACAAGTTAAACTAGACCACTACGGTAGGGCCTACTGTGTTTCTCGGTTACTTTGACTTGGGCACTTCTATCAAACTGGACACCATAGAGTCAACAAAAATAAAGATACATTGATAATATATTACCATCTCTGAAATTTTTGATTTATTTGAACAAGGTCTCACATTTCAAGAAATATTTAGAATACGAAATTTTGGAGAGTAAAAAAGAGATGTTAAAATTAAAAATTAGCTGTTGACGGAGTGACAAATATGAAACAATGTAGCTTAAGTTAGCTTAAGTCGTATTTCAAATATTAAACCAAATGAGACGTTAAAGTATGATTAGAAATATGAAACATTGACAGTTTCGTTGAGTTCTCAAGTTAAGTCCTCAGTAAGTTGCTTAATGTTGACATATTTTGTTACACTGAACTCTCTATTCAGTCCTGCTGTAAATGTGGTGCGGCTGTTTATTGTTCAATGCTACTTCAGTTTTAGTTTCCCTTTACGTTTTTCAATTTTTATGTTACCGGAAATATAACATAATTTCGCTTCAAAATGATTTGCCTAAAGCAGTCCAACATTTACATTTAAGAGCTATAATAATTGACTTTGATGAATGGTATAGGATTGGCAATTACTGCAGTTTACCCTTTTCAATTACCCTTTGTACGTGAATTCTGTTCAATAACTTTAAAAGAACCTATTTTGTAAATCTTCCATCGTTTACTAACGCCTATTCTTCGTTCATTTGGATTTACCGCCACGGGCTCTTTCGCCAAATTGAGGTTGGTCAGTGTAGCTCGTACAGGCTTTCTCTAGCTTGCAGACATGAGCAATGGTGGGATAGGTGATGCTCATGACGATGGCTCCGATCATTGGACTGACCCAGAAGATGATCAGGTGAGCTATCATGCTGGTGTTCATACAGCCGACCATATCGAATGTAGACAAAACGGGGTTAGTGGAAAAACCCGCGCGGTCAGCTGCAGCAACAACAACCATATTATAAGAGCAGCAATAGTCGACGATATAAGCATTACAGGTAACTAAGGTTACTTTTAAATATCAATATTAACCACTCGTTAATAATGTTGCTCTTAACTCTTAATATATTAACCAGATTTTACATGAATTTTATGGAATAGCCTATATTATTGAGATATTATAGGATATTATAGGTAGATATTAGGAAACTAGAGGCATTGGAAATGTAGATATGGAGAAGAATGGAGAGGATTCGCTGGATTCAAAAGATTACAAATGAGTAAGTTCTGGAGAGAGTTGATATAGACAGACAGTTGATAAATGTATTAAGAAATAGGAGGAAGAGTTGGATAGGACACACTATAAGGGGGAAAGTCTATTAAAAGAGGTCTTAGAAGGCAGAATGATGGAAGGAAATTAGGCAGACCGAGCTTAGGTATGTTAGAAGATTTAAAGACCCACTCATATGTGGATATGAAGAGGAAAGCGGAAGACAGAAGAGTGGAGGCATTGTATACCATGGACCTGCCAGTAGACAGTGCACTAAGAGAGAGATAGATAACAAGCATTGGTTGTTTTAACTATCAATCTTCAACCTTTAAAGTTCAAAGAAATGAGGTTTCCTTGAACTATTAATATTAATCAATTCTTAAAAGGTTGCAGTTAACCATTGCTATCAACTACTGGTAAAAAGGATTACATTTAACTATCAATGTTAATCACAGACAAATAAGGTTGCTCTAAAGTTGAGTGTTTATTTTTGAGTTTAGTAACTGTTTCGAGTTCAGACGTAAGTCAGAATGACCATAGCACGATTATGAGGATTGCCTCGGCATGAGTCGCAGTGACTAATATGTGCCACAGCGACAAATGGAGCAGCGACAAAAGGCTCAGGGACAAATGGCTGGAGCCAGTGGCGATGTCGGTAATATATTCGATCGCAGATCAGTATGTGCGGGATTCAAATACTGGGCTCACCCGTCACCGACATCGCTTTCGAGTCAGAAAATTGACGTTAACATTATCTTTGTTAGCTTCTTCCTTTCTAGTTCACTTCTAATTTTAATTTAGACGATTTAAGTTTATTATACCTCTGAAGTTCTAAGCTCGTTGTTTGTGCGTCTGAACCTGCTGTTAGGTGCGATCTTTTCAAGGAATACGACTTTTAACTGGCTAATCAACTAATATGCTTAGTTCACCGCATCTAAACTTTTTCATCTACCCCATAGCTATTATGTAGCTTCCTAATATTCTCTTCTATTTTGGCTATATCCAAAAAACCCAGTGGTAATCTCTTTGCATTAAACAGTAATGGATAATATATGCTCTGTTGCATAAAAGTAGAAAGCCATCCTACTTCAGGAGCAATAGTTTGAAAATGAGTCAATCCTTCGAAACATAAATGTCAGAACAAATGCAGTTGCTGCTATGAATTCTATAATATAACCACGACATTTGAACCTCTTCTTTGGTCACACTCATATATTCATAAGATACAACGTTCATCAAATATTTAATCTAACCCGCTGTTCGCATGAGAGCCTGAAGGAAGATTTTGACGATGCGCTCGTTGCCCGGGTGTGCAGTCAATTTGGTCATGTCAAGGAACACGCGGAAAGCCATTCCGAAGAATTCGAAGAGAAATCCCTGGACAGGGTCGACGTTCATGGCTAACTCGCAGGCCTGTTTGTAGGATTTGGTTCCAATCCCCCTGATGAGGAACTGGTCCAGCGCCCACCATCCGAAGAAAATGGCCGCCACTTCCACCACCAGCAACATCACGTACTCCATTACCACGCTGCCGTCTACGTGTCTACAACATAACATAACATAACATCACATAACATAAGATATGGGGAGGGTATACGGCGTAACGGTTTGAGTGTTCGCTTCGGATACAAGTGACCTGGGTTAAAAGCTCGGGTTAGTCAAGTAATGATAGATATGCCCTTGGGCCCATGGAAGGTTAATTTTGCATCGGAGCTTGCTACCGATTAGCGCTATCAATAGCAAAGATTTGATTAACCATGGAAAGGCTTAATAATGACCTGACAGGAACCTGTAAAGCGGTTTCGAAGACCTGACACCGGTCATGACACCGTTATAGTAATTGTCGGTAGTCATGATTATTATTATTATAACATAACATAACACAATATACCAGAATAATAACATAACATACTGTAACATACATAACGTAATATAAAGTAATATAGCATAGAATAACATAACTTAACGTAACATAACAGAACATAACGTAATAATATTGGTCCATTGGGTCAGAAAGTAATTGCATACTTGTTTAAGACTCATTAAATCACATAATTAACACAATGATATACACAAAGATATTGTTCAAGAAGAGAGATAGTGTATATTATGCGAGTACTATATTATGCTGTACAAGGCCCTAGATACTGGCTATCCCTTCCATCTAATTTACGATCATCTCGTTCCGTTAACTGTTTCAATATTAATCTTCGTCAGTACTTATTAAATAGTTATTAATGATTCTGTTTTTAAATGTATAATTGTGCATACTTATTATCATTAATTTTCTTTATTTTGAATTTCTTTATTTCAATTCTTTAATTTTTACTTTATATTTTCATTTTAAGTTCACCATGGTTCACATTTGGTTTATGTTCACTTATTACATTTACTTGATTGTTTGCATTGATTGTGAACTGTACAGGGTTGAATGACCCCTTTTGGTGATCTAAATAAATAAATAAATAAATACTTGTGCCAAAACATTAATTGGCACGTAACCCACTAACTATTCAAATTAAATTTCTAATGTCAACTTCTAATGTCACAAATCGATATATGCAGTGTTCACCAATAAAATAAATAAATATAAATTTGAAGACGTTTTTATTTTGAATAACAAATCTTACTGCAGCTTATCAGAATAATCATTTGAGGAGAAACTATCGAGATATAGGCCTATAGGGGCTTAGGTACATAGTTGAGATGCTCATGACACGATTGCTGTCAACCAATGATAATAAGGGTGTGCATGTAGAATTATACAGCATGATCGTACAAAATTCTTTACAAAGTTCTTTGAGAATCAATATTTGAGGATTCAGTTTATAGCATGCCCAAACGCATAATTTGCGATTCGTACTGTTGGCGCTTAATTGGCTTAGTAATTCCTTCGTTACAGTAAATTGACAAATTATGAAGTTTTTTGGTAACTTTCTATCGCAAAATTAATCAACAAGCAGATACAGACGCGTAAAACGACTGATACATGTACTATCACACAAGTAAAACTGCTCTAAATTTGTGGTTTAAAAAATAGCCTACAACAGCTTCGCATTATTAGACGATACTAGTATTGCTCAAATGTTAATCCTTAGTCTTCAATACCCATTTCGTCTCAAAATTGTGTCGAGATTATCTGGCTAAGAACAGAAACTGTAACATTTATGTTAACAGGCAAGCATTGCACTGAAATTTAGCAAATCTCAACAATTGGTCAATTTAAAAGACCTTTAAGGAGAATTAGTTTTTCACAAGTTATTTGGCGTATTCGATAATGAATCGGTAATGTGCTTTTATTCTATACAGACAGAATAGAGAGTGTAATTATATAAGTAGAATGATCAACGATGGTACATGTATATTCAAATGTTCACATGTGAGATTTTTGCTGGAAGAACTTAAAAGTGCTGAGCTGGCATCATATCGGTAAATAACCCCGCTAAGAAGCAGTTTGTGCTCGATTCGAAACCAATGACCGCAACGAAATAAAATTCTTTGAGGACACTTAACTAGGAATTAGATTTTAATTTAAGAAAAAAAGAAAACATCGCAATGCTTAATGGTTACTTGGTCTAGGCACAGAATCTACGAATTAGCCTTTTCATTCTGATTTTTTCAGTGGCGCACTTAGTTTATTTTCTGGCTTTTACCAAAACTACTTGATTTTAAGTTTTAGTTAATACAAAACCTATAAATATTAACACGTAGACATGCACAACTAACGGCGGCACATTTTTATTTCTATAATTTACACCAAATCCAAAATTAAGAAAATAGGAGATATTGACTACAAACTGGTGTCTAAAAAGCTGTGAGACGACGAAGCAGGGGTTGGCCGTTGCTCCACACAGGGTGCACAAAAAGATGAAGAGCTGAAAGAACGTGATGAGAAAACCGGCCGCATCTCCGAATCGATTTTCATAGACATTACTGAACGACATACAGCAGCCGAGGGTGAACATTGCGATGAATTCCAGCAGCAGAGTACGAAGTCTGTTGCATGGAAGCAGGAGAGTGAGCAGAAGTCGTAGTAAGCATCCCAAGATAAAGAAGAAAGCGAAGATGATCGCCGCATGAAGAACTATTATGTTGTATTTCTTCATTGTTCTTAGTTCTGTTGACTCTTGCCTAGAACGTTTACTGATAGTATAAATACTGGTATTTCTTCGGTTTTACAATTTTTTATGTTATTATTCTGTGAAACACAATGTGTAAAGTAAAGCATTAGCATTCAGTGAACATGCATAATTTACTGCAATAACGAGCAGAATTGCAATTCTTCTCACTTATATCATCATCATCACCATCATCATCGTCATCATCATCCTTTGAATCAGGGTCTGGATAAGAATAGAATTTTTCCACTCCTCCGTGATTAAGCATTTACATAAATTTTAGAAAATTTTGTAGTAATTTCTGGAACCCAGCGCTCATCTATCGAATATCCTTTCTGGCGTTGGTTTGGATCTGGTGCTTTTTTGCCTTTACGACACGTTCAGTCTTCTTCATCAACCCGGATACAACAAAAATAAATAAAGTACTATATAAATTGTAATATTCATTATTCAATCTAAAGGATGCAGAGTCTCAACATGAAAAATATTTGCATGGCAATGTTCAAATCAGACTAAAGCAGAGCGAGAGATTGATATCTGGATCTTTCTACTTGCCCACTGGTGTAAATTTGAACAAGTTATTTTTGAAAATGTTGTTTGATCTCTCTTGCCTCAATGCATGACATCTTCTTATATTGCACTGCCTAAAGGCAGGTCCATGGCCTATAACTTTTCCAATAAATTCTATGCTCAGTTTTTCTTTTCATCTCTATATATTAATATGTTATCAGATCATTCAGTATCCCAAGTCTCGGTCTTCCTCAAATCTTGAACTCTTCAAATCTTGCATTCTTCCTTCTATTACATCATTTTGAAAACACACCACCCCCTTATATTATGTCCTATTCAGCTTTTCTTTCTATTTCTTATCACATTTATTAACTGTCTATCTGTATCGACTCTTTCAAGGACTTCTTCAGTTGTAATTTTGTCTGTTCAGCTAATCTTTTCCATTCTTCTCCATAACAACATTTCCAATGCGGCAATGCCTCTAGTTTCTTCATATCTTTTTTCGTTACTGTCCATGTTTCGTATCCATGCAGAACTGTCGACCAGACCAATGTTTACACAATCGTTATCTTTGTGTTTTTCCCAATGCCTATTTTATGAGTTCTTTTCAGTTTCCGAAAGCCGATTTCATCTGTGTAATTCTACATTTTATTTCCGTTTCACATTTAAATTAATTCCCTGACTACATGTAGTATAGAATGTCTCAATAGCCTAATAGTTAAAGGCGCCAGGTAACATCATGAAATATTATGACTGAACCTGAGGTGAAATGAAATCTCATGGATTCGATTCCCGCCTTCCCGGCCGAGCTGATCTGAGAGTAAAATCTCAGACATTCACTGGACTGGTTACGCGGAAAATGAACTAAATTCCCTAGCGGTTTTAACGTGTAGTATTAAATATGATAGACTATATATCAATATACACGTAGTTGATCATTTCACTCTATGCGTGTTTTAATTATTTGCTTCAACTGGAAGGTACTGTAATATAGGCCTAACTGGTTAATCGTTTGACTCATTATCACTCTCTCCCTCTCTCCTCTTTCCTCTATCTCTCTCTCTCTCACTCACCTCTCTCTTCCTCTCTCTCTCTCCCTCTCTCCTCTCCCTCTCTCTCTCACCTCTCTCTCCTCTCTCTCTCCCTCTCTCTCTTTCTCTCTCTCTCTCTCTCTCTGTAGTGTTCTACTAAGTGGCAGGTCCTAGATGCATATTCCTAGTCACAAGCTGTTCTCCCGTATGCTCCATAAATAGCGTTCAATCGATTCGTCAATCGATTGATCGATAGTTAACCTAATCCCTTCACAAAAACCTAAGGCTTATCCACATCTTAATGTGGTCTGTAGCTTGGGAATAAAATTGCGTCTGAGGTAGGAATGTCTCAATAGCGTAGTGATTAGAGAGTCAGGTAACGTTATGATCGAAGCTTCTGATGATAATCCTGCGGTGAATTGAACTCTGAGAGTTCAATTCACCGACGTAGACGTGCTGATCTGAGAGTAAAATCTCGAACATTCACAGGACTGGTTACACGGAAAATGGCTCAATTGTGTAACGGTTTAAACATGTGCTATAAAAAGCGATAGATATAAACATAGTTGATTAGTTCACTATAGCGCGTGTTATTGTTGTGGTTATTATCATTATTATGAGGTGTTTCCTGTTGCCGTCAACAATTCTTGCTCAGTCGTCCTTTACGACACGTGCGTGACCCCTTCTAAAAAAGACTTTTTGACAGGCTTGAGTTCCCATAATTAATAGCAGTTATGTCTAAACAATTAAGTTACTATTAATGCTATGTAGCAACTTTATGACGTCGACAAAAGCGTGATCAACAGAGAAGATCTTGGAAGTATCGTTACTGTATTACTTTAGATTTTACAGAATAGAGAAAGCCATGATAGACCATGGACCACATTCGTATTTAGAAAATCAACAAATACCATTTTTGCTTTCTTCTACACAAATTATTGAAACTACTTAATGAAAAAAGTCGTTAAAGTTGACTTTTTATTCAACAAAATATCACTGCGAATGAAGCATTTTAAAGACGAGATTAAATTCGGCGGAAAAAGTAATTACATTAATTAAATGTGTGGTAAGTGCATTAATTATTCGCGTTGCACCCTGCCAGTATAGATTAACTGGATGTGCCCTAAAACAAGCTTGTCATAAATGAAAACTCAGGAATGCAATTAAAATATATATCATGTACAATTATGTGTAGCAGAACAAACTCATAAAGAAGAGAGTGCCAGTAAGCTAGAAATGGAGAGTTGAAATTTCTTTAAGCTTTAAAAGAATTAATTCTTTGACTGTATTATGAACACAGAGCATACATGTATGTCCTCGTTTTCGCAACCAAACAACTCACAGTATACATTAGTGATAGACTGATTAACTGACGTTTATTGGGCATTGAAATTATGAAGAAATTTTAAAGGAAATGCAAGTAAATGACAATGAAATAACAAGTGAAATGCAAGTTGAAAAACTTGTGCTCGTTCTTTTTTGAATCTATGTCAGCTCAGCTGATTGAAAGGTTTGGTTTTAATCAATTTTAAGTATCTTTAAATCATTAATTCACAATATAAGGAAATTTTTGGGAATTAGAAATATTTTTGGAATTTCGCACTAATATTTGGAAATAATAACTTGATAGCTTAAAATCCGTCTTAGTCACGGCATATGGGCAGATTCTCGGCATATTAGTATGTCTTCGCGTAGTGGTAACGTCATGAAGTTTTAAATGGCCGATCCTGAGGTGAATCCTCGTGGGTTCGAATCCCGGCCGCGCTCAAATGAGAGTAATATCTCGGACATTAAAGGGGCCCTCGAGATTTCTTTTAAAAAAATTTATAGGGCTTCAAAGGGTTAATTACCACTACCCTGACACAATGAACTTAAAGTAAAAACTTTTTGGATCTATTAGTCTACCATCTGTTTGATTAATGATATAAGTGATAGGCCCAATGATTACAAAAATGCACTGTGCTATTTCATTTTGGAAAAGTAACCTATGTTTAAATAATTTAAAACATACACTATAGCTTTGAGTTCAATCAGACCTATGCAAGTTAATTGCAAATTAGGGCACACAAAAGATTATTTATAAATAGTCACATTTTAATTGTTGCACATGCTTGAAGTTTGACACCAATCTAAGTGTGTTCTGTATTGTATTCTGAGCATCTCTGTAGTAAAATTTGTAACTTTAGGAATTGTTCCCTATAGAAGTTTACTACATAAATGCCAAGAATACAATTGCTAATAATTTGCTATAGAAATTTTACTTATGACTGAATAATTACCAGATAACAATCTAGTCAAAAGATGTCTATAATAAATAAATATAAAAGTAATAAACTGAGTATACATTAAACAATATCAAATTAAAATCCACAAACAGTGAGAGACATTTAGGAGTCTTTGTGGATTGTAATTGCTTCCTGACTCTGTGATGTGCTTTGTTGTAAAAAAACTATAATAAATTAATTAAATAATTACATCATTAACAGTAATATGTTTCAAAATTGCAAGTTTAGTTATCAAGTCTGCCAAATATAGTGTACCAAACATAGTGTAGATTTTGGCGTACCAAATTATTGTGGCGTTGCAAAAAATATTCCCCCCCTCCCTCCATAAGTGTACTCGGCCCACCCCAGTCTGCTGGGCCTGGCGCCAGCCCTTACTATCAATGTGCGTATTTTGTATCTATTTGTGGCTGACAAGTTGATTTTCTATATCTAGTAAAACATATTCTAGTCGATATTGGGTTACTGGTTAAGGTTATGGTACAATTTTTTTCAGGGGGGGGACTGCTAGTACAAGTGCTTCTGGCCCCACAAAGTCTATATCCAGCACTGCATTCACAGGACTGGTTACACGGAAAATGGACTAAATTGCCAAAGGTTAAAACGTGTGGTATTAAAGGTGGTAGAAAACAACATAGTTGATCATTTCACTAAAATGGGTGTTTACTTTTCATATAAACCTAACCCCTTCAATTATCTATATTCTTTGCTCCAACTTTTACTGAGACCAACATGTAAACCTCCATTCCACTAGTACCGTTCCTTGGACTGAATTCCCAGATTTTGGCTTGCATAGTTTATGTACCCCACACTCTACTCATCAGATTGGATTTAATACCATAGTGCTCAATGTTGTCATGGACGACAGTAGCGCTCTAATTCTGTCTCCAGGAGAAGGTCAGATAACAGGGGTTTTATTAAAACATGGTCAACTGTTGTAATAAATAAATTGACCACCTTGTAAAGCTAAAATCTGGTAAAGCTCATGTTAACGTCAGTTTCATCACTCGAAATCGATGTCAGTAACGGGCGATGCCCAGGATTTGAACCCCGCACATACTGATCCGCGGTCGAGTAACTTACCGACATCGCCACTAGCTCCAGCCAATGGCAATGATGATGATGGCTGTCGTTACATCATATGCACCCTGACTAAGTACATGTTATACAAGAAAATTACTTCGCTCCAATAATGAACAAATAAGTATGAGGTGTAAGGAAACATGGTTTGGAACCTAGCATCTAAGGTAATAATATTTTGCTTTTTATTCGATTTTTCTCCTAGTGTATGAACATGGAGCTTACAAAGGATTGCTATGATTTAGTATGCCTGGAATTACTCTGTAACGAATCAAGAGAAGCAAGAAAATCAATGGCTGATCCCATTTTACGTCGTGATGAACGAGTGCTACGGAATTTATTATCAACTGAAGATTTCTACACATCTAATAGTGCCTGTTTCTCGCTTCAGTCAGAAGTAAAACCTTTCATGAGAAATGAAGTTGCTGCTTGGATGAATGCGGTTTGTGTTCAGTTTTTGTGTTGCTAATTTACTATAAAATCTGTGTGCAGTTTTTTCTAATTTAATAAATTCTATTAAGATCAATGAAACTTTAATTTGAATTCAGTCAGAAGTTTATTTTATATACCCAGAAAAGGCAATATTGCCTTTTTTGTAGGTGATGCTAGTTTCTAGGAGATGATAGTGGTCTTCATAAAATTTTGGAGTGGCATCATAATACACATTTGATATCATAAGGGATGATGTAACACATAGTGAAAAAATTTGCGATAGAATTTCTGTATGAAAATGGAATAAAATCAATTAAAGATTAACTGTATTTTAAAAAGCTATTGCTTTTAAGAAAATCAGTGGTAGAAGGTGATCGTAATTCTAGATACCCAGAGAACAGTTAACTAAATGAATAAATAAATAAATAAAAAAGTGGCAAATGGGGATAGTAGCAAAAACGTTATTGAGCCAGTACTTAGTAATGATAATGGAAAAAATTAAGTAATGTAGTGAATAAAAGAATTTTAATTAGTGAAATTAGAAATATGTGATTTATATATCTATCAACATTCTTACCTATAGCTTTGGAGGCTCATTTTCCTGACAACGTTCTTTGAAAGAGGGAGGGAGAGAGAGAGAGAGAGAGAGAGAGATGTATCAATTATGATGTAAATAGACATAGTTCCCTCTCCCTAAAGAAAGACGTGTCGAAGATGTTCTTCCATTGCATTTGTATGTATCTCTCTCTCTCTTTTCTCTCAAGTGTTATGCCAAGCGGCAGGTCTAAGGTACATATTCCTACTCACTGCTTTTCACATTCAATAAGGAGCACCATCAATTAACGAGTTATTGCCAATTTTATGACACTCCGATAGTAAGCTATCGACGGTTTTATCGAAGGGATAGTCACTTTTGGATTTTATGAACACTTGTTGACTCGCTATATTTAGCGACTGACGCTAAAGTTAGCGACTGACTTATCGCCTCATACACCACCGGATAAGCCTCTATCGGCTCTATTAAATGCTGCGGCGTCATTGTTCTCATTAAAAATTGAAGTTCATTCGGAAAACAAATAGCGATATATATATATATATATATATATATATATATATATATAAAGTTTTAACATTAATTTTCTCTTACAAGGATGATGTTAGGGGCGTGCCCCGTCACATGTTGCTACAAATCGAGCCCAGTAAACGACATGAAAAACATGAGCTGAAGAGAAACAAAAGAGGTCCTAAACGGTGCCAGTCCAGTGATCAATAAACAGGCAGACGATTTAAATCTAAGGCTGGAAGAGATGTGTTTTCAACTATTAGTTTAGACTCTTAAATTATTAATAAAATCAAATGATCAGAAATTATTAGACTATACTATTTGCTTACTAACAAATCAACATGAATGTGAATGTAATATATACTAAATGTATTAGGTACTGTGAAAATAATACTAAAAATATTGTATGTTGACATACCTCTATCACAATTATCATAAGATTAGAAGGGGGCCAATTATAAGAATCAGATCATTGTTGAGATTGCAGTTACAAGTCTTCAAGACTTTCTTAATCAGTATAATTAAGTTAAATTATGGTCTTATGTGGTTATTTATTAGTTTCAGTTTTGAAATATTTAAGAAAATTTTGAAAAACGCTATTTTATTGCTGCTATTAATTTGAAACTAGTTGAAAATCGATTCATCAAACTTGACAAAGAATATCATTATAATTTTTTTTTCTTATATATTGATTAATTAACTTAAATAGGGTAATTAATTAATTTCACTAATTTTTTCCAAGTATGCGAAACTATAGTAAAGCAAAAATGATCGACAGTTGTAAACACTGTGGGAAATTTCATGCAAGCTGATAATAACAGCCTATAGGAGAGCGCAACGCTCGACACACCCACAGACCACCCATGAACTTAACAGGCCTATCAGCAAGCGAGTCGACTTTAAGTTCAGAGTCAAAGAAGGTTCATAAAATCCACAATGCAAATATTAACTAATCTAGACAATAAGGACCTTTTCCATAACTAGAAATCCGAAAATTGTATCGATGTCCTATAAAATTTCCCATTAGTCCCTTCACAAATGCAATGGAAGATGTATCATAAGGAATGATGAGGAAATAAAGAATGATGTAAGAAAGTGCATTTTTCAAGCTGATTTAGAATGTCTCAATACTTTAGGGGTAACGTCGTGAACTTTTAAATGACAGATCCTGAGGTGAATTGAACCCTCATGGGTTAGAATCCCAGCCTAGCTGATCTGAGAGTAAAATCTCGGACATTCACTGGACTGGTTATACGGAAAATGGTCTAAATTGCCTAACGGTTTAAACATGTGGTATTAAAACTGATAGATATCAACATAGTTGATCATTTCACTATCATGCGTGTTTACTTGTTGTATCTATGATTGTCTAGGTGTGTCATGAGGAACATTGTGAGGAGGATGTATTTCCGTTAGCCGTTAATCTCATGGACCGCTATCTCTCTGTTGTCAATATACGTAAAGGGCATCTACAACTTCTCGGCTCTGTGTCAATGTTCATTGCTTCCAAACTTAAAGAAACATTCCCGTTGTCTATTCGCAAGCTTGTCTACTACACAGATTTCTCTATATCATCCAGTGATTTGTTGGTTAGTAGTTGATTATCAATGGATATTAAATATTATTTCTACAACTATTATTCTATTTATATTCAGTTGAATATTTTTTTACAAAAGATCTAAGATTGGTAAAGAGTTGAATATATTCTGCTTGAATCGTCTAGGACAAACGATTTTAATTCAAAACATATTTAATGAATTTCAAATTTGCCTCTTAACAAATTAAGGCCAAAATTGCAATCCCTTAAATTATCATTTAGGATGAATGTATAAAAACTAATTAATTCCTAGAAATAGACCATGTAACTCGGATACAAGTATTTGTACAAAGTCTATGTATAATTCAGCACAATATTCCTATTATATCTTGTGTAAATTGTTAGTTGTAATGGTGTATAGGACATGGAGTTGAAAGTACTGGAGGTACTACAGTGGGATGTATTGGCAGTTACACCACATAACTTCATCTACCAGTTCATACCGAGGCTTCACTTTCCTCCTGCTGTTGAAGAAGGGATTCGAAGTGCATCCAAGGATCTCATAGAAATTTGTGTCTCTAGTGAGTCAAAATATGATTCTTCAATGAATGTATGATGTAGACAGGATGGTCAAAGAAGTAGTATAATTTAGAATTTTTAATTTCTAATAGCTGCTTTGTAAAATTGAATATGGGCAACTAATATTACTTTCCTAACTATTAAATATTCCTTGACTTCATATAATTAACCAAAATTGTCCTAAAGTTGTACAAAATAACAGCAGATGTTACTATAAATACTGTAGAGCATAAATTGTAAATGTGTTAAGAAAGTTTTACAATATTTAATTATAGGGACTGTTGTAATTAATGATATAACTCCATTAATTGCTTTGTCCTACTTCTCAGATGAAAGCTGCTTCGTAGAACACTTCCGGAATGCGTCGAAACTCAGGCGGTCTCTTAAAAACTTGTGCTGCTACAAATATGATAATTTTAGCCCTAACCAGCAATTAATGTTATCAGATTAACACATATTCATTAGAAGGATTGAAACTAGCAGTTTGTCAACTGAAATATTTAGTATTTTTAATATAAATTTTAAAGATTGGGCTCTGACGTTGGTTTGGATCTAGTTAATAGTTAAATTGGGATTTAAGGGAAGATGATGATGATGAAAGATTGGGCTCTGTAGAATAGTTAGAATATAGTGGAATTTTTATATCCTCTGTAGGTGAAAATTTCATTTTTTGAATACAATTCCTTCTTTAAAATATCTAAATAGATCTCAATTAATTGCATATGCACTGTATATGCTTACTGTGCATATTTAATTTTGTCCTTTAATTTAAAATTCTTCATTGAATTTTTTCGCAGAGGCTTCAAGTTATAGTACACAATTAGTTAAATTATCTGATCCTATATCTATGAATATGAAGTCTATGTACTATGTAAGATTATAATTAATTATCTGTTGGTTTTGAATCATCAGTGGTTGCTTAGGCTTGTTAACAGTTGAGAGAAATTTTTATTTAAATATTTAACGTCTCTTAGCTATGTTTAGTGTTGTGCAACATCACATAAATTTTATATGCAATTTAACTTTTCTTTGATGTTATTTTAGACAATAGATTTGTTTCGACGCCTCCTTCTCTCCTGGCCTCAGCCTGTGTAACTGTCGCATTGATGAATTGCCCCATGGCCTCTGCTCTTAGATGTTCTAATGCCGACAAACAGACTGACAACGGATCTCTTTCTGCCAGTCAATTTTCTACTTGCACAACCTCGGTCAGATCTATGACATCCGGAAAATCTAATATAGATGCTGCTGCTGTCCAGCTGACTGCTGAGAAATATTCAGTTGAAGAATTCACTGACGGATTTGAGTATTCCGAGATTTCAATCATGTCTGAGAAGAAATTAATTCGAGCAGACACTTTAATCATAGCGGACAAATCGCCAGATATGGGGCTTGATCATGAATCCTGCCTCACTACACTCAGTCTCATTGCTAACATAGACGTTGTATGTATTACAATCTGTCTATTGGTTTTTTTTTGTTAAACGATTGTCTATAAATTATACTTGCATTAAGTTGCATTACATCAAATACAATGACACCAATAAATGAAACCAGTTTTTGTAATAAAGAAAGAAATCAATATGTAAATTTATAAGCACTGGCTTAAAGTAAAGTAAAAATTAAGTAGAAGAATAAAAATTCTTATACTTCTGTGCTTATTTTAGGAATATCATTCCTGTGATGTAGGAACTACATTTTCATTCGTGATTTTTTCAGTTAACATAACATAACGGCACACTGGGTCAGAAAGCACAGACGCTTGTTTAAGACCCATATCCTCCTTCCTCTCCATGGTTATTAGTAATCGTTGCCTTTTAATGGCGCATCAATTACAACCAGCGGATTTAAGAATAACCTTCCATCACCCTGAGATTCTTTCGTTCCTAAGCTTTTACCAACACTCGGTCTTCCAAGGTGGTCACCCATAAAGTACTAACCGAGGTCGATGCAGCTTAACTTCGATAATTGACGCGCAACTAAACCAAGTGCGCTAATCCTGCCGTCTATTGATCTCTCTCATAGTTACTAGTGCTCATAGTTACAGTTCCATTGATCTCTCTCATAGTTACTTTATGGTTGCAAAAAATTATTTTTTCACTGGCTGTGATTCTCTTTTAAGAATGAAGTATGGTAGTAATATTATTTGTAGTAAATTCATAATGAACTAAAACAATAATTTATTGATATATTAATAATTATTGATATTTTTGTTAGTTGTGATTTAAGCTATAGTTAGTTTTATAATAACATTGTTGTAGTAAAATGGTCCTAATTCGGACAATACTACAACAATCAGTATTTGGTTATTTCTAAGACGATATGAGGTGCTACGATGTTTGTTGGGAGGAGCTTAAAGCTCAAGAGATCTTCAGGGTGTATATTATTGTTAGGATAAATCTATTGGCTAATCTGCACATGATTAGTTGAAAGCTGTTTGTGCAAGTTGTTGAAAGTGGTTTAATTTCTGTCTGAATCTAGAAAATTACTCTTTCTTGTGGAGTTATTAATTTGAGGGTACGAACAGGTACAGATGTGTATGTAAACCACAAGAGAGGTGCAGATAACCAGAATTTACCAGAACTGCTACCATCTTTCGTTATTCTATTCTTTCAAACTTAGGTAGCGGGAAAAAGGGAAGAAAGCCAAGGGCTTATTTTAATCCCCAATCATACTTGATTATAACAACCAGCTTGTTTTTTAAAACTATTCACTAAAATCGCATTGACAACTTCCTCACTCAAAGAGTTCCACCTATCAATTTCTCTATGAGAAAAGGAAAACTTTCCTATGTCTGTCCTTACTGTATTCTTAAACAACTTATGGCTATGATCTCTTAAACCATTAGTGGATAAATTGAAAAAATCCGTTGCTCTTAATTCGGTAAGCTGATGCATTATTTTATAAACCTCTATAAGATCACCTATAATTCTCCTGGTTTCTAGGGTTGTTAGTGGAACTGCCCCTAGCCTCTCCTCATACCCTAATGCTTTGAATCCCCTAATAGTTCTTAATGCTTTTCTTTACACTGCTTCTATAAGTTCAATATCCTTCCTGTAATGTGGCCTTCACGCTGATATGCAATACTCCAGGTGAGGTCGAATCAAAGATTTATACAATCTTACAACAATGCTTTTATCTCTACTTTTGAATGTTATCTTTATTATTCCTAAGGTTCTATTGGCTGTTTTAACAGCCACAGCACAATGTTTCATCACTTTGAGATCCTGACTAAATATTACCCATAAATCATTTTCCTCACTCGCTACCTTCGATATCTTATTATATAGACTTTATTTCACCAATACATGGTAGTTTCGAACAAAGATATAGAAAAAAGAAAGAAAAATAAACGAAAAGAAACGACACTTTTCATAAAAGTACAGCAAAGCAATGCAAAACTAGTAGTTTACAAGTGACAAACAGAATCAAATCAACTCAATTATTCTTTAGAATATTCAATATGTAGCATTTTGTCAACATAGATCCAAAATTTTAATCGTACTTTAGCAACAGAATCAACAAACGAAATATTATATTTCCTTTCTAAACTTTCATATTCTAAATTATCAGAATGATCTAATTCGATCCATTTAATAATTTTGGCATCCTATACCAATTTGTTTAAAAAATTATATCTATGGTATTCTATAAGATACTCAAAGGCCAAAATCCCAAATAATATTAACACCACATAATTACTTCCTTGTCAGTCGTATGAAAGATCTTCGAAAAGATACTGTCATATGCTCTACTCATACTCTTTAAGTCTGAATCTCGCAAGGTGGCAGCAGCAGTGCCATATAGCAATGCTGATACACCATTACTATCAATCGGTTTAAGAATGACATTTTCAGATGCTTTTGTTCCCAGCCTTCCTAAAATGGTGTTAGCAGCTCTAAAAAATTTCCCTTTTGATTCTTCCCATTGGCATTTAAAATTGTTTGCCTTGCAAATAGTAACTCCTAAGTATTTAAGAGATTCCACCCAATTAATTGCAACTCCTTGAATACTTAAAGGTGAGCATGAATAGCTACACCTTGAGCCTATTCTTATACAATTGCATTTTGACACATTTATTGGCAAATCTAACTTATTGAAAACATTATCGCATATATCAAACATAAGCTGTAAATCAGTAACAGATGCACTAATCAAAATTAAATCATGAAGCTGTTAAAGCATTTATAATTAACAAAGCATCCTAAATTAGATTGCTCTAATACACTCAATATATTATCCACAAATAATGTAAATAAAATGGGTGACAGACATCTCCTTGTTTAACACCAGATAATAGAGGCACATAATTAGACAAACATTTTTTCCATTTAACAGTTGTAGAGTTTTTGGAAAACCAATTTTCTAGCACATTTAATGCACATTTATACACATTTACACCTCTGTTCTGCAACATACATAAAATTCCATAACCATTGCATTTATCAAAAGCTTTTTTCAGATCAATTACCCCAATATTTACTGTAGTGTTTCTATTATTGAAGTAATTAACAACTTTTCTAAGATTATGCAAGGCGTTAGTGCATCCGACTTTTTGTTTAAATCCAAATTGCCTTGTGGGGGTTTCAAAACTAACATATCTTAAAATACAGTATTCAAAAATTTTTGATATTATTGGGCATATCGTTATTCCCTGAACGTCGTCAGCAGACAAGTTTCTTTTGTGCCCCTTAAATTTCGGTATTGGCGTAGTAATGCCAACACCGAACTCATCAGGAACTTTTCCCAACTTCAACATTATATTAAATAGAGTTCTTAGAATTATAATTAAAGACAGATGTGCATAAGCAATATGCTCAATTGTTCACCCATCTGCACCGGGAGTTTTGTTTGCTTCAATGCTATTAATTGCTTTTCAACATATTCTTTATAAGGATTATTTTTACCAAAGTGAATTACACTTGTCCACATTGAATTCTAAACCTCTTTTTTGGACCACTTAGCAAATGTAAGCCCCGAACCATGCTGTCCATTGATGTCCAATATCAATGGACCAATATCCATTGATAAAGCAAAAGTTACGCCTCGATTTATAATATTTAGTTAAATGCGATTATAAAATAAATTTTAAAAATTTATATTTGTGTACTTTTTTAGGATTGCTTGCGCTCGTGTCGGGATCAGATTGTGTCAGTGTTAGCTCAGCAGAAGAACGGACAAGATAGTGACGTCACAGTGAATAAGCATGATCAAGCCGTGGACGTTGTTGAACAGTCTTACACTCCTACCGATGTAGCCAGCATTACAGTGATATAAAGTAAATACATAAAATATAATGTAGATCACTTGTGCCATTTGATATTAATGAAATCTGATAGTAAATAAGGTGGGGCTAGTATTACAGAATGTTCTTGAAATATGATATGATCAAACCACTCGTATCACAGAATATGTATGAAATTTGTTGGCATATATGATAAGTCTAAAGTATGTGCATGAATAATTAATCATATTTAATATGGATGAAATTGATGTCACGATAGTTAGTCTGTGATAAAAATTTGAATCTTCATAAACAGTGCAACGCAGGATTAATAATGACATAAACAGTATTATTGACTTTGTGTTTTTCGTGTAACATCTTTGGTTTATTCGGTTTCATTTTATCCTTTATTATAATTATAATTTAGCTTTAGTTATCTCATACTTTTGTGCTAAGTCATTTTATTATGGGATCTCATTTTAGTTGCCAGTATTTGAAATGCATCAGTGAAAGTATGTCAATCTTTACAGTGAGATTAAAGGTTGATTGCCTGCTGACTGAGATCAAGTTTTATTGTTAGCGAAGATTTGCTGTGATATAAAGAAATATTAGACGAGCTCAACATGTAGGAACTAATTGTTGTGGCCACTCCATTTACTGTACGGTTTATTCTACTTCATATATATAACCACTTTATATGCTAAATAGAGTTTTGCTATAGTTACTGTTAAATAAAAGATGAATTTTGCAGCGTATATCTTGCTAAATTTAACCTGGTGCAATTTTTTAGACGTAAGGGTGTTAGTTTGAAAAGTCAGTTTTCACTTAATTAATTCAATCAATTTAATTTAGAGTCAGTCAAATTAATAAATTAGTAACTTAGTAATAGTTAGCTATGTCATCTGCGAATCTAGATCATTTAATTTTTCAAAACTGGATGTTTAATATTGCTATCTTTTTATTACTATTGTACAGCTTTTATGGTAATTGGATAACATGGTGTTTTTTGGCGACAATTTTCTATTATTTAATTAAAATAAGGTAATTACTACAATAATTCCAGGAAAGTTGTATTTTTATTTAATTAGGCTTATCTGTAAGTAAATTTTATTTCAGATAATATAATTAGTATAGGTTTATAGTTTGGCAACTTATTAAGTTTTTTTCTGATGAATATAATTTTACTCCTTCTTATGATTAATTCTTAAAACATTGTAGACTGGTTTCTTATCTTTTATTATTCTGCATCAGATTTTAACTCGCAATATTCTGGTAGCTACATTACATTGTTATTGTTGATATGTAGGACTTTCAATATGTGCTGTGTAAATTTGATTTTATAAAATTCTAGATATCTGTCTATACTTGGTTTTATAAAACCACCTCGGGATACCTGTGACTTTTGCTGAAATGGGCTAGAAATTTATATTTGACATTCTCCGAACTTATTTGAAAATCAGAAAAGTCTATCATATTCGTCATATTAGCTAAAAGCGCATTATATCTTAAATTTGTAGCTTCAAATTAATTGTTGAATCCATCTCCTTAATTGTCTGTCTGATTGACTTCAGCCAGTCAGCATGTTTTTTTTCTACCACAAATGGCATTCGTTTTGTTATTTAATCTACCTAAGCAATTGTTTATTTAAGCATTTCACTTATTCTTATTTGTATATTGCTCGTTTTTAGGCACTCACTTTATATAATTCTGCTTGATTCTGAGGTGTTTGCTGAATGCTGATCACAAAGTATGGTGCAGAGAGTTCAGTCATGTGTTCGTCTTTCTATTTTCTCTTAAAATATGCTTTTCTATAATCGGTTTTGATATTTTTATAACAACCTTTTGATGATTCTGTCTCAGTTGATATCAGTTTTTAGTTTGGTTTAAAAAATGTTTATAGATCAATATAGCTTAGCTATATAATGTAATGGAATTGTTTTGTCAGGATTAAACACATTGCTTTACGCCCATTACATCCATTATTTAATTATTACACCTATTGCTTTAGTTGTTCATAGTTTTTTTTAGATTAATTTCAAGTCAAGTTATCGTATACTGGTTTAGCGTATAATCCAGGTTGATTGAACTCTTGAACACTATGTGCATGATAGTTTTGTTTTATTAGAGATGTTGTAACTTGTTAACGATTGATAATGTATTGAACAGTGTGAGTGACATTGTGTTGAGTCGTGATTATGTGTACGTGTATATTTCAACGTTTGTTATTTAATGGATTATGTGATATTACTTTATTCCTTTTCTTCTCCGACAAATCGACAATTACAATCTATATACTCAATCAGTTAATGAAACAAGAAATTGTAATATTAAATGTTTTTCTGTCAGTGATGCAAAAGAGTGTCAGTTTATGCTCAAGCTGGTAAAGATGTTAATTGTCTCTTTTGAACAAGAAATTATGTGATATAAGCTTAGTAAATTAGTGTATAAATTTAAGTATACACGTATACTTAGCACTTTTGCACTCGTTTTCTAACTTCTTAAGCTAATACTACCTATGCATCGGATTCCCGTTCATATAAACTATTAATTCATTTCTTATTAATCCTTGCTGATGTCGTCATCATTACAAAACATGGGTCTAAAAAGTCCAAAGAAAAACTAAACATCTGGTGGTTTTTACTAATCTACTGACTATTTAGTGATGAACGGTGTGTGGGCCCGTACGATGTATTTAATTACGGTGTGTTTAATGTTTAGTGAAGCACTTTTGTTAATGTTTAGAAATTAAGTGCATGCATAGGCAGCTTCAGCATTGTGAAGCTAGATTATTGTGTAAGTGTGCTAATGTAAGTTCATGAGTTCTGTCACTAGAGACTTGTCCATTTGTATCTGGCTACAGAGATACTTGTAGTATCGTGAAATGGCAGATATTATAACACAGCTGTCTAATAAGCTGCCGACAGCGGTTTTCAAATATCAGTCATAAAATGTTAAAATAAGATCTTATAGCCGCTTACTATAAAACTTTGCTTCTAATTAATCAGATTGCAGTGAGAGTTGAATTTGAGCTCGTCAGATTATTCTTGTTAAATATAACTTGTGCACAGAGATATTTTTAAAACTCTTATGATCTTTCACCTGATCCTAATTTGTGAACGTTTTGATGGAAATCGTGAATGAAACAAACCCCCGTAAGAATTTTATGACTGTTCTGTTTTGTTATGCAATTTGTTGGATCATTGACGGTTTCTACTTGCATGTCATTCAAGCTTACAGTTCTGGGCTTGCAGTTCTCTTGTTGATGTAATCATTATTTTAATAATATTAGTAAAACGTATTTCTTAATGATGCTATGTGCAACTTCAGGAAAACTCCCCATGTTTCACTTTTGAACTACTATTTAGTATTTTAAGCAAAATAACCTTTTTTGCATAATATAGTATCCAAACGACAGCCGTATATATGTCTTTATTTGTATCATTTCGGTCACAAGATTTGTATAACTTTAAATTTAATGCTATACTAATGGTATTGCGAAATTGTTTATAAAAGCTTTTGTGAATTCTATTATTTAGTACTATCTTCAGTAAATGCAATTATATGCTTCGCTTACAGAGTCACTATCAATTTTTGAAAACATTTAAATTTTACCTGTAAATTTAAGCTATAATAATTTTGCCTGATTATTTTAGAACTTACAAATAGCTTTAAACCAATATATTTTACCAAGTGAAAAACATGTCCTTCGTTCCATAGAGTTGCAGTAGTGTATTAACAAATTTAGCCTTACATAAGATTTGTATAATGGATTATAACGTTTTCGACAATCCCGTATTCTGATTGCTTTTTGAACAGTATCAGTATTATTTTGTATGTAACAGTTGCATGTAACATGTTAATGAATAAGTACTAGGGGCCTAGTTAATGTAATGTTTGTCAACATATTGTTGCTTTCAGTTAAGCAGTTTCAATTCTTACCAGTTAAATATGTAGTTAAGTGAAATTTGTTTTTGTAATAAAAACAGTTTACTGAGTTCGTTGTTAGCTTTTCTACGTGTATAGCTAGCGTATAGGGTAACAAGTGTAGGGCAAGTTTTTAATTGATTTCTCATGTGATTATTTGGCACTACTGAAAATCTTATGCACTGTGCAAATCTTAACTGCAGTCGATCAGCTCAGAAGATTTAGAACAAACTATTGCGGTTATGAGGTTGTGGACAAGTGGCACATGTCGTTCCATCCGTCTGTAGAGCCAGATAGTATCGCGAAAACGCTGAATTGTATCAGTGAAACGAAAATATCTGAGTTAATGTTCCAGGAAATAAACATGTTATCAACTGTTGCACAGAAAGTGTACTCTACAAAGGTTTTATTTAAGACCACTCTGATTTCGTCATCTGAGCGGCGTTCATCCAGTATTTTAATACTGAATGCTTTGGCGTTACATTACCTTTGACCGTCCGGACTTGCTTCTAGTGATGGTAAATATTTCTAGGCCTAATATACCTCTTATATAGTATTATTCGCTTTATTCTATCATATGGTTGATCCTTGAGGCAGTTCCATACAAGTTGCGAGTTTAAACTTGTCATCTTGGCTCGTCAATTAATCTCCAGCCACCTTGTTCTGGGTTCCCCTCTCGTTGCAACTAGTTTCTTCCCTCATACCCTGCAAAACCCTGCATGAGATTGTCATATTATATGCCCTATATTATATATTATATACCTCCAATTAAACACTAGCGGTAGAATAAGCCCTGATATAACACAGAAAAGACTGCTTTTTATTTTAATTAATTAATTCTTTTCAATGCAGAAGAGGAAATTCTACTGAATTCGCTTTCATTTATATAAGCTGAACAATTTTCTGAAATTACTTAAAAATCTGATTTTTATAAATTTATCATCTATTACAAAAAGCTACGCATTAATGCAAAAAATGTCAGATGTCATTCGTGATGGAGTGTTGATGTCGAAGCAATGTAGCTGATTGCTTATTTTGATTTGAATCATAGTTTAACTTTTAAGCATGAAGTCGAAATTTAATATTAAGCCTATATAGTCATGAGCACATGCGTGAACTTACTTCAAGTAAATAGAAGATAGTAACTTGTAGTGGCTTCAGTCAACATGGATGTGTCAAATAAACCTACTCACAAGTTGCTTTTTTTGGTTAATGTGACGATATATTGGTCGTCAAGATCTATCAGCTGTTGATATATTTATTAAGCCTGATTAGTTGTGTACTTCGCTGCCTCTATTAAATTAATGTTTAGTCCACATTTTTCTGCTAGAAATTAAATTTTCTGATCCAGTTCTTGAACAATTGTTACGTATAGGCCTATAAAGTATCTCAGAATTGTTGTATAGCCTACTACTTCAGTTACAAGTCTTGCTTAAATGTTGCAATTTTTATTTTTCTTGTAATATATCAAACATTAATTAAACCTTATAAAGCTTGTGGCCCATTTCATAGGGAAATGTTCAACATCGGGTGATTGATTACCTAGCAGACTTATAAATACTTATAAATGCTCGCTAATCACGATTAAGGCTTTATGAAACTCAATATTTCATGCTTCTGCTGAAATTGATAGTTAGTCTCTGACTAAGGGTTAATCTCCCCTCATGAAATGGGCCATTAGTTCAAAAAAAGCCAAAAAGCTATGTTTAACATCAATTTCCTGCTCGATAGAATGTCGGTGACGGAGAGAGCACTGGATTTTAACTCTGCATCTGCTGATTCGCTGTCGAACAATATACCAACAAGCCACCGGCTCAGCCCACTGAGAACTACAAGGGATACTTTCAGAGAAGACCCCTCTGTGATTCTAACGAGAGGCCTATAGCTCATCAGTCAAGCGTGTTATCCATTCGACTGTCTCAAGCTATATATCCTATACAGTATATTCCTATTCGCTCCGATATAAACTGTGTACCGCTGCGGTCTAACAGCATTGATTTCGTAAAACTCTTATAATACAATGTTAATAATTGCATTTATCATTTTTCTATTTCACTTTTATCCTCATGTGGTGAAATGAGCGCTAGTCGAACCTACTTGTAACTTATTTCTACGTTTGATTCTCTTTCATTTGCATTTGACTATGGCACATTCATGAGCCTGTGGCGGCTGTTTGAGGCAATTCTTCTCAGGCGTCTCTAGTTTACACAACTGCACCACATCAGGGTATAGCAGACACATGACGATGGCTCCAAGCATTGGCGTCACCCAGAAGATGAACAAGTGGATGGCCAGGCTGTTGTTCATGCAGCCTACCATATTGAAAGTGGACAAAAGTGGGTTAGCTACAACAACAGCATATAAACTTTTACAAATTATGATTGTAATGTTCGGCAGTATCTTAACTATTAATTGAATAGCATGGCAATTATGTTAACCCATATTATTGTTAACATGTTAATTAATAGCATTAGTCATTAGATTGAGATCAGAGTGACGAGCTAAAAATGAAGTTATATGAGTAGCTTATTGATAAACCATCTAGGTGGGCTAGTGCATAGCGTTAAGGCCTAGACTTTCGACAGTTAATAAGTGGATAGGTAATATAACGACTTGGCTGTTCCGCCGCTGATGTGTGTGCTTGCGAAAGATGAAGCCCACTTTAATTCGGCCTTTAGACTCATTAGGCTGACTGCATACATTTGCAGTCATTGCTTGGACATGTACAGGATATACCTGCGTTAAAGGCTAGGCCTACGTTTTAATTTGGCAATAGAAAAATGCGAGGGGCAAAGTGAGTAAGGAACTATTTTAGAAAAACATGTACAGACCAAAATTGACAAAATTTAGCTTGTATTGAGGGGGGATGCCAAACGACTAAGGAATCTACGGTTAATTTTTTCAAGTATTACAATTCACTCTAGGAGACTACAATTGCTCATTGGATGGATGGATGGACGGACGGACGGAACGGATGGACGGACGGACGGAACGGACGGACGGACGGACAGACAGACAGACAGACAGACAGACAGACAGACAGACAGACAACAGACAGACAGACAGATAGATAGATAGATAG
The DNA here is from genome assembly GCA_905160935.1 of Enchytraeus crypticus. Taxonomy (NCBI): domain Eukaryota; kingdom Metazoa; phylum Annelida; class Clitellata; order Enchytraeida; family Enchytraeidae; genus Enchytraeus; species Enchytraeus crypticus. The sequence continues at coordinate 70,838 of CAJHZI010000214.1, read as the reverse complement.
ATAGATAGATAGATAGATAGATAGATGGATAGACAGACAGACAGACAGACAGATCGAGAGAGAGATTGCAACTAATACCAGACTTCTTCTTATCGTTCTATCTAATCGATTGATTTCTCAGCCCCCCCCCCCTTCCACAAGTCTTCAATTATATTGAAATTATTGGCAGAGACGAGGGAAGATTAGCTTTGCTAATTATTGGCAGGGACGCCTCTTCGGAGGCGTCCCTGACATTGCCTTATGGCGAGGAACCGGAAGCTAAATTCTTATTGATTGCTTGATGGATTGATTGATTGACTGAAGAGCATTCTAGCATTTCGCTTCCAGTTCCCTAGATTTGGGGTGCTCACGTTCTATGTAAAGACTCCTTTAAAAACGATTTCTTTTCATCATGTCAGTTTAGCCTACTGAAATTAGCACTTTCTGCTGGTAGAGCAGAAAATATTAAGCTAATTGATTTGAAGATAAATTGATTTTATTTGCAATAGATAATGAGCAGAATTATTTGCTATGGATTGAGTTTATAGATTGTTCAGAAGTCCTAAAGCCATTCACAATATTCGTTCAAATATCAATAAAATATTGAAATAGTATATAATATCATACCGGCTGTGCGCAGGAGTGCTTGAAGGAAAATTTTGATTGTTCGCTGTAACGGAGAATTTGAAGTAAATTTAGTGAAGTCGATAAACACACGGATTGCCATTCCAACGAATTCCAAGACGAACCACTGGTAGTTGTTGATCTGTATCTCTACCTCACAGGAGTCGCCGTACGATTCGTTTCCAAGCGCTATGTCAAGAAACTGGTCCAAAGCCCACCAACCGAAAAATATTCCCACCACTTCAATCACCAGAGCTAGCACCGTTTCCAAAACAACGTCGTCATTAACGTTTCTATGAAAAAATATACATATCTTATTCTTCTAGTGCATTGCCTAACTGCAGGTCCATGGCATACAACTCTTCAAACCAGTTCTTTCCTCAGCCTTCCTTTTCTTAGCTATATATGATTTGTCTACAGATAATTCAGCATCCCATGTCTTGGTTTTCCTCTAATTCTTTTCCCTTGCATTCTTCCTTCTATTAGATCCTTTAGCAAACCATCCCCTTGTAACATGTCCCATCCAGTTTTTCTTAATTTCTATTTCTAATCAAATTTAAGAAGCTGTAATAAGATTAAATTCAAATTAACACAAAACCACATACACACACAAATACACACACATACACACACACATATATATTAGCCTATATATATATATATATAATTATATATATATATATGTGTGTGTGTGTGTATGTGTGTGAGTGTGTGTGTGAGTGCATGTCAATTTGAATTTTATCTAATTTTTTTCGTATAGTTACACACATGACATACCACATGTGCTACATAGTTTCCATTCTTGGTTTCTGTTTTTGTAGTTTTCGTTATTTCGTCCTTTCCTCTCCTTGGTTATTAGTAATCGTCAGGGGCGGATCCAGGAATTTTTTATTCAGGGGGGCGAAATTTTTTTGGAGAGTGTACACATTTTTTGATTACGCCCCGCCTTCTTCGGGACTTGTGACGTAACCAGAAAAATGCTGTGGGGGGTAAAAATTTGTCAGCATACTGCGCTCAGCTCATAGAATGAGTGTATCCCTGTATCTTACCCCCGCCCATTCATACCCGTACTAAAGTGAGAGAAAAACCTAAATGCCTTCAATCCTACATTTGCTTAGGAAAAAAGTAGGTTAATTTTTTTCACCTCTGAAGAAACTCAGCGGATCTGGACCAATTACAAAAGTAACCTTATTTTGGCAAAAGGTGGGGGGTTAAGCCCCTCCCAGCCAAGGGTGTTTTGCACCACTGCTCCGGGACAGGGACAGAGTTCAGATTTTTTACTTACACCCTTTTTATCACTTATGCAGTGGTTAAAGTGAACATTGAGAGCTAGTGAAGCGGCCAACATTTTTCGGGCCCCTTAAAATGCTTCTTCCATTATATGGGCCTCTAGTGGGGCCCATATAATGGAAGGCCGAATGTTTTTTCAGTTATGGACCCCACTAGTGGCCTATATTTTAAAAAATTCCAGGTAGTAGGACTGTTCGAGTTCTCTCCCCTCTAACGCCCTTAAAACATATTTACACCAAGAAATTGCCATAGAAACAATAAAGATAAAGTTTAAAAAATTTTATCGCCTAAGGGGGGCCCGGGCCCCCCTGGATCCGCCACTGGTAATCGTTGCCTTCGGTTGGCGCATCAATTGCAGCCGGCGCGGATTCAAGAATAACCTTCCCACACCCTCGGTATTTTTTCTTTCAAAGCTGTCAACACTCGGTCTTCCAAGGTGGTCACCCACAAAGTACTAACCGGTGTGATGGAGCTTAACTTCGTTCAACTGACGCGCAGCTTAACCGAGTGCGCTAAATCCCTCCCCCAACATATTACAGCTTCCTAAAACCACATTAAAAGAAGTTAAAGAACCGCTGGAGATATGCATGAATACATACCATAATATCCATAAAAACATCGAATGATATTAATTATGTACAATATACAGAACCTTAACCACCTCTGAGCCAGCTTGGTGTAAGGATTGATTGGCCTCGCCAAGTCTGTAACCCCTCGAATGACTCTCGTATTGTATTACGCATACTATTTTACCTGGCTGTCAGGTTTGACATTGCTGGTATAGCATGTTTGTATTTAATTGGCAATAAAAAACTTTTCATTTTGACATTTCCAAGAATTAACTTTATAAATTAGGAGTAAATCACAGTCCATTCCATGCAATAATAAGACTAAGCTTCTACATGAATGTTTAGTCTCATCACTTGAATTTTATCGATGGACCTGATTGTAAACAGTGGCCCAAAAATGAGACACGTTTGAACATCAATCTCCGGCTTGAAGAAAGCAAATTTAGCCAAATTGTATATTTCATTTTGTCATATGATATTATATTTAATTATTATTATATTATTTAAAGATATCTATGAAATAGAAAATGTACAAATTGGACGATGATATCTGCAACGATTGCAAAGTGATAGCGTTGGGGGTGTATATACCCAAATTCAGGGGTTCTTAACATTACAACAGTAGCCTACGTAGCATTATAAACGTAAATAATTCGTGCTATTAGCACGCATTATTTATTAACGAAACGGTGCACTTTTAAATTTATTAATATTGGCTCTGAAAACAGCGTTGTTAAATCATTATTGCTAGTACAGTTTATATACATGCCCTATATCAATGAACGTTAATCCTTAATTACATGTAGTGTTAAAGTACCAGGAAGCTAATTATGTTAAAAATGAAAAGATAAGATCTCTGAGTTAGCGTTTTTCTATGACTACCATCTGCACTAAATTTAAAAATGGGTCTACTCTGATCAAACAAGACCACCAATGAGTAACAGGGGTCTACTCTGATCAATAAGACTATTAACGAGTAACAGGGGTCTACTCTGACCAATAAGACTATTAACGAGTAACAGGGGTCTACTCTGATCAATAAGACCACCAATGAGTAACAGGGGTCTACTCTGATCAATAAGACCACCAATGAGTAACAGGGGTCTACTCTGATCAATAAGACCATTAGCGAGTAACAGGGGTCTACTCTGATCAATAAGACCACCAACGAGTAACAGGGGTCTACTCTGATCAAACGAGACCACTGTACGAGAGAACCGACCTGATTATTGTTCCAAAGAATTGACTCCTAACTTTATAAACAGACATTAAAACCAACAATTCTTAAGTCTGTATGCTGCTATGTTGTACAGTAACGACTAATTAAGTAAAATTACTTAGTTATTTTTTGATAAGCTCTTCATTTTAAAAGGGTTTCATTCGCATACATAGTCTATTCCTTAGTCGGCTCTTGCTAAAAAGGGTAGTTTGAATATTTTTATTCTAAAACTTAACACGAAAATACTTATCAAATAAATAAATAAATAAATTAACTTGTAAATAATTGACTTAATAAATATTTATTTTAACACTTAACACTTTCTTAAATTGCAATTAGCAGATACAGATATTAGCAACTAACTTGTGTTTCAAGAGCCGTGAGACAAGAAAGCAGGGGTTAGTTGCCGTTCCAAACAAAGACAGCTTAAAGATGAACATCTGCATGACGGAGACAACAAAGCCGACCGCAATCCCGTATGTGTTCCTATATATTCTACCAAACGACATGCAGCAGCAGAAAGTGAATGTTGCGATGAATTCCAGCAGCAGAGTACGAAGTCTGTTGCACGGAAGCAGGAGATAGAGCACAAGGCGCAGTAAGCATCCCAAGATAAAGAAGAAAACGTAGATAATCACGTGCTCATGTATATCGATTTCGTGTCCCGCCATCGTTCTTAGTTTTCTTGAGTATGATCACGAGTAAAAAAGATAATTGAAGATATAAATACTGGAATTCTTCTTTTTTGTATTTTTATTTTTTATTTAACAAGGCTGGGTACAAGAAAAAAAAAAAAAAAAAGATGTTAATTAGTGAAAATATTTAACTATATTCCAAATATTTAATTAAAGAACTACACTAAATAATTGTTAACAAATAATCATTGTTTATTTAAAGAATTGTTTATTCATTATGCCAATTTTTTATGCGTATGTACGTGCATGTATAATAATTATGCTCATATGCCATACATGCATGCATCATTCGTATTCGGAAGATTTGAAAGAAATCGCAATTTAGTTTTTGTGTATTTGCAAAACTGTAGCATAGGCCCTAATCCTTAAAACTACACGGTTAAAAAGAATTTTATAACCTAAGGAGGATTTGGAGAGTGGATATGGTGTAGGCCTAAGTTTTGAATGTTCATCTCGGAAGTGACCAGGATAAGTTAATAGCAAAATATAGATACTGTATCTTCTAGGGTCCCTGGAATGTTAGTAATATAGTGCAGCTTGCTGACAGTTCAATTGGCTCCATCCATGTCATCCATTGTCATCGCTTCATGACAATTGGCATGACAATTGGATTCATGACAGCAAAGGTACGATTAATCATAGAAAGGACTAAAGATGTGTCAGGAATCTGTAAGAGTCTCGAAGACCATAAGTTGAACTGAAATCAAAATAGATGACTTTAATGAGAATTATGATTAACTGATTTATACAAAATAATGATTTCCTGAAGTAAAATATCACTGCAAATAAGATATATATTTTTACCGCCTGATGTTTCTATAATAAAGGCATTTTTTTTTTTTTTTTGTTGACTCTTCATGACGTCAACACCTATATGTATAAAGAGAGACGACTTTTTATGCCTCCACGATTGCCATTACATCTCACAAAAATTAAAAAATAAATATGGCGACTTCTTCAAAAAATGGTCGGCATTAAATTCCATAGGCCTAACGTACACCAATCACATTCACAATCCTAACACATTTTTGCGATGAGCCTACCCGTAACCCTAATCCCCACTCCTAACTCTAAGCTTACAACTTAAACAATTAAAAGATTTCAACAAAGTGACGCGAGCGAGAATCGAATCCAAGACGTCACGACCTAAAGCCTACATTTTAAAGTATAAATTTTACTTGCCTTACCACTAGACCATAGTAGATTGTGATCGAACGTGGTTCAGTAGTTGTTTTAATATAGTGTCATAGATACAGCATGAAATCGTTGATCTATATAATATCATTGCAACTGCTTGTGTTATTGGTGACCATGGGATTTAATGGCTACCTTCAAAAGGTTGAGCGACTTCCTAGATATTGCTTACGCTCTTGAAGAAATCTTCATAGATATAACGATTAATCCAGGCAATAATATGCAACGAAAGCCAATATGCGAACTATTTTTAAGTAGTTTAATGTGAGCAATAACGAATCGCAAATAAACAAACGAGAAAAAAACAACGCTGTTCAATACCAACAACAATCTAAATACTATATACTTGATGAAGAGAAAGCTAACTTCTGCTTAGCAGGGTATACAAAAGCTTATTTATACTGTGCTACAGTAATAGGAAACGTACATACATAAAATGCAAAAATGTTATTATAAAACAAAGCAATTCATACTAACAATAGGGCGACAACTATTGTCTAAATGTAGAGTTTTTTCATTTAATATTGCGGAATATATTTGCCTTACTGTAGCTAGTGTGATGAAACAGCTCTAAATTACGCAATAATTTACATTAAAAAACACGCATTATAGTGAAATGACCAACTATGTCGATATCTATCACTTTTAACACCGCATGGTTAAACCGTTAGGCAATTTAGTACATTTTCCGTATAACTAGTCCAGTGAATGTCCGAGATTTGTTTTACTCTCAGATCAGCGCGGCTGGGACTCAAACCCGCGAGAGATCAATTCACCTCAGGATCTGTCATTTAAACTTCATGACGTTACCCCTACGCTATTGAGAAATGCTGTTGTATCAAACAACTCACTATAGCAACAATTCTCTTATAGTATCAGTTGACGGACATTTTTAATTTAATAGAGAGCAAATGCAGAAACCAATAGGAAATTTAAGATCTGTAATCATAGATTTCAGGATCCCTTGTAGTCGAATAGAACCACATTTATTTACACAATAAGCACATATAAACTATTTACTGTTTATACTTAGATGCACGCCTAAAGGTAACATGGGAAACGTTATACTGGACGGAATAGTAAATTATATTCTTTATTTTACGTTGTAAATTAACTAAAATATTTACTTCACCTAAATGAGGTTTCTTTTAATCTTATATATCATCTTGAATGAATATTCATACTAAGTTTATTCTGATTGCCCATTGATATCAGACGTTATCCAGTAGTGATACTTGTGAAACCAGTCATCAGATAAGTAGGAAGCGATTCTAGGATTAAGTCTGACATTGTTTATGAAGACAGAAGGAAATTAGACACCGTAAACATAAATTTATGGTTTCACCAGGTAGATAAAAATTACGATTTTGAAACAAGAAACATCCATCTGAAAATATTAAGTTAACTGAGTGACAAGATCATTAGAGGAAACCTAAGATAATCGATTTAACATTTATTTTATTGTCTTATATCACAGAATTTACATAATGTTAATAAATTATTTTATCCACATTTTAAGCCCCATATGCAAGTATATAATTTAATGTTATTTTATCTACTTAATAAGTGCTATAGGCAAGTAGAATACCACTTAAGAACAAAGTAAATTCAATACAGCAAAAACATGTGAAAGATTATAATAATTTGTCGATAAATTCTTCAGACTCAACAATCAGGGACGTCCTTGCACAGTTGCCTCTGTAGACGGGGCTTGCAGGAACCATTACCGGAGTTGTTGAGGACAGTTTTCTGCCTCTGTTGTATTCCTCTACCACAGGACACGGAACAGTCGCTCCAAGGACCCCAATCACTCAGCGTGCAATCCGAGTCTACAACAACCAAATCAATCACTATTGATTATTTTCACCAGGTAACCTAAAATTTTACAATTTAATCAAATGGAAAAGTCTTCAATAGGGGATTGGCTGGTGGTGTAGTATAGGGCAGAGAGGATTTGATACAGTCTATTTGTACCCGACCCTGGTTAAACTGGGATTCAAGGGAGGATGATGATGATGAACCTAAAGTTTTACATACTGTTATTTATTTATATGTATGAATGTAATTATTACTTAAGTTCACATAAGACAAAGTATTCAAATTATAATAACTTATATGTTTGACAAGCAATCATATAATAGGGCAGATCTGCAGAATAGTCAGGTACATACTCAATCAATAGTAAATAATATTAGTAATAGAACAATAGTAACTAGAAAAGATAACCACAAGCAGTAAAGACAGCAATCAGCCAGGTATATCCGCATCATCTCTTTCTATCTTATGTTATAATTTACTTAATTAATTTTATCAATGAATGAATGCTATTTGAATGCTACAGGAATGATATTGTGAAAAGGTAAAAGATTTCATCATCACTGTTCATTCAGCGCCACTGTGGCATTTAGCAAAAGAGTGGCGCATTATAAATATCAATTAATAATAATTATCGCTCTATTAATTGATATTGACTGACTGATAAAAAGTTACGTATGATATGTATTTTATACTAGACTATTAAATTAAACTACTCACATTAAATGCCGACATTATTTGCTCCCACACACACAATAAATTCGATTAGTACATGAGTTGATAAAAACATAAACTTTTTTTGATCCATTTCAAGTTCTCAAACAAACAATTTAGTGCCGTGACAATTAAATTATACAGCAATTAAATTAAAATTCATAACAAATGCTTTCATTGTGATAATTGTTTATTAATTAGTAAAGAGAGGCCGGACTGCCAGTTAAAATCTGATAAACATAGACAAGATTAATTCTTACCACAACTTGGTAACTTGCACTTAGTTTTCTTTTCCAGCTTCGGACACTTCTTGCCGGTCGATCCTTTCTTTATCTCACGTCTCTTGGTCTTGAAGCCATCGCCACACGTGGCAGAGCACTCCGACCAATCCGACCAGCGAGTCACCTCACACTTGCCGGTCTCTGAGTCAGACTTGTTCTTCGTCTTCTCTCGGCTCGGTTGAGGATGAGATTGAGGATGAGGACGAGACTGGACAGGCCTCGCCGTGGTTGTGCGAGCGGTAGAAATAGAGGCAGGTGTGTTGAACACCTGAAGCAATATAGACCCATTGATGTGCTACAATACTGAGCTATAATATATATATATATATATATATATATATATATATATATATATATATATATATATATATATATATATATATATATTAATATATATATATAGTATTATATATAATAATATTAATATATATATATATAATTGCATATAATATATATATATATACATATATGTGAGACGGACGGAAATATGCAGTAGGATTGCACAAGCAAAAACGGACTTTGGTAATAGAAAAGAACTATTAACAAAAAGTCTAAAGAAAGACACAAAGATAAAGATAGTGAAAACTTTGGTTTGGACCACGCTATTGTATGGATGTGAGACATGGACCTTAAGGAAGGAGATATTAGGAAACTGGAGGCGTTGGAAATGTGGATTTGGAGAAGAATGGAGAGGATTAGCTGGACTCAAAAGGTTACAAATGGAAGTTCTGGAGAGAGTTGGCACAGATAGACAGTTGATAAATGTATTAAGAAATAGGAAGAAGAGTTGGATAGGACACATTCTAAGGGGGGAAGGTCTATTAAAAGAGGTCATAAAAGGTAGAATGGAAGGAAAAAGAGGCAGGGGCAGGCCGAGATTAGGTATTTTTGATGATTTAAAGACCCACTCATATGTGGAAATGAAGAGGAAGGCGGAAGACAGAGAAGAGTGGAGGAGTCATATACCATGGACCTGCCAGTAGGCAGTGCCCTAAGAGATATATATATATATATATATATATATATATATATATATATATATATATATATAAGTGTGTGTGTGCTATAATAATGCACCGTGCTACAATATATATATTATATATATATATATATGTGCTTTATATATATATATATATATATATATATATATATATATATATATATATATATATATATATTATAGTGGAATGAAAGCATTCTGATCTTTCATTCACTATTATTAATGGTTATTTTCTTGTCCTATATTTCGTTATCCTTTAACTAGTTTAATCCACTCTTATTTACTTTTCCTATTCTATAGTTAATTAATGACACTTAAACCTTGTAACAGCTTCGTTAACCTATAAGTCCATCACCATCCCTAGACAAACTTGTATGTCTCACTTGATTAAAGTGATGCAGCCTGCTATTACTCGGTCTTCTAAGTTAATTACTCTTGTGAGATCTAGCTTAACTTCACGCTCTAAGCTATCTAATCGTTCTTTCCAGCATGCTGCACCTCAGATCTGGAATTCTCTTCCATCCAATCTTCGGAAATCTTCATTTGAATCACATCAGCCTTTGCTTTCCTATGAGCAGTTCCATAAGCAGTTGAAGACCTATCTTTTCCATCTCTCTTTTCCATCCAGTGTCCATGAGCAGCGACCTGCGCCTAAACCACCTTTTCTTTAACTCCCTTTACTTTGGACTGAATTTCTGGATTTTGGAATTTGCACCGTTTTTGGACCTTCTTTTTTGCTCGCCAGCTTGATTTTGTCTCAATAGTGCTCGATGTTGTCATTGATGACTGTAGCACTCTAATTGTTGTTATTATTATTATTCTTCACTGGAATATCAATTATATGCGTCATTGGCATATAGTTGTTCATGGATTCAAATTCTGTCCAGTGCGCATGCGTCGCGCTTCTTCTTGTAGGATACTACATAAACGGCTTCTACTTGTTCCAGTTCTCTGATATGATGTAGCTTCTTTCTTTCTTTCTTTTCCAGTTCTCCTGTATGCGCTCTATCTCTAGTCTTTCCTACTTGATCCAGTTCTCTATGTATCCTCTCTATGCACCTTCCTTCTCGCACTTCTCTCTTTCTCTCAATTCGATAGCATTCTATATTCTATAGTAGTTCTTAGATAGTAGTGTAGTCATGTCTTTAGTAGCAACGGAGTTTTAGTAAGTCTTTCTATAGGGTTGTGTTCTGTGGACGACAGCTTCGATCTGGGTAATGTGATCGAGTTATATTTATAAGAATTAACTTTTAGAAGTTACATTTTATTAAGTGAACGGTAACTGTAACAAGCCATTAATGATTTAGTTTAGAGACAGTATCGTAATGTATGCGTGTATGTATGAATGTTGTAATATAATATGAAATATTATAAAGGTCTCGAGTTCTTAAAGTATAGAACAAGATAGAAGTAACCTAACAGCCCTTGCTTCCCGCCTTAGCAGGGACACCCAGCACTTAACTGTGTAACATATAAGGCCTTCGTGTCAATTTCAGATCAATTTCCCTCTTTACCATTAGAATATGTATAAACATGTATGTACGTATATATATATATATATATATATATATATATATATATATACAGTATATATATATATATATATATATATATATACTATATAAGTGTGTGTCTGCTGTAATACTGCACCGTACTATGTACAGTGCAGTATTAGGTAAGGTGATGAAATTGAGAATCATTTAATAGACATGTGGTTGTTACATGTCGCTGGTGCCAGTGGCGATGTCAGTAAGATACTCGACCTCGGATCAGTAAGTGCGGGTTCAAATCCTCGGCTCGCCCGTCACTGACATCGCTTTCGAGTGAGGAAACTGAGGTTAATATTAGCTTTAGCAGCTTTTTTACAAATGAAAAAGAGTGACCCCTAGAAGTTTTGACGACTCTCAATGAATCAACGTCAACAACAATTGGAGTACTGTTGTTATCTACGACAACATCGAGCACCATTTAACCAAATCCAAGCAGATGAGCAAAAAAGGTACAAAACAGAGCAAAATTAAAAATTCAGAAACCAGTCCAAAGCTAGAAATTTAGAAAAACAAATAAAAGAATGTTTTTGTGTTGGTGGCAACTCATGACCACTTGAGGCAGCAAAAGTAGTAAAGTAACAAAATTTATTAATTATTATATTTAATTCTCCATTTAAAAGTCTATTCGTATCCCGATCCTGGTTAAACAAGGATTTAAGGGAAGATAATGATGATGATGATTATATTTAATTGTCCTCAAAGTAAATTACATTTGGTATAAACTCGAAGATGAGCCGTAGAGATAAAACAGTCACTGAAATACAAGCAATTCATTACATAACATTACAGGTGAGCTCAGCCCTCAGCGAGCTGTAGGTCGTTAATAATATTCCCTGTAGTATTAGGCGATTACGTTGGTTTTAATTAACAGAGTATAATACGGGATGATAGATTTATAATATTATCATAACACGACGAGTCAATAGTGTCATCGTAGTAAGACATGTTACTGATACATAGCAAGAGAAACCAATCATATTATAATAGTAAAGCAAATCAACAATATCGTAGCAAGATGAATCAATAATGTTATCACAATAAGGCGAATCATAGTGTTAACAGAGCAAGACGAATCAAAACGTCACTGTACACAAATCTAAGTAGCATGAACTAACCGGTGGAGGGGCTATGACTCTTTGGTTGGAGTTGACTGCAGGGAACTCATCGTATAACTTATGACAGGCTTCAGCACATTCTTCCTCAGTAGCAAATCTGTTGTTGTTGCCATGACAACCACCGTACACGAAGGGCAGGCATTTCTTCATCACAGAGTCAAAGTGGAAGTTTTCCTCCAGACGGAAACATGGACCACGATCAGGTGGCAGCAAACACCGATCTGTTACAATACAAACATAGCAAACACCGATCTGTTACAATACAAACATAGCAAACACCGATCTGTTACAATACAAACATAACAAACTTGTCACAGGTGTTTGAAATTGTCTACATTACTTGTTTGCTCAAGCACCAATGAAATATGCAATTTACCTGTATTGGAAACACTATTTCTTCTACCTCACCAATTACTACAGGTGTCCCTCGAGGCTCTATTCTTGGGCCGCTCCTCTTCTTAATTTATATTAACGAAATCCAATACGCTTGCAATAATGTTAATTTGAAGTTATTTGCGGATGACACTAACATATATGTTAGTGAAAGTAATTTAATGGATTTATTTAATTCAAGTAATTATATCTGTGATAAGTTATTCCATTGGTCTAGATGCAATCGTTTAACAATTAATATCTCTAAATCTGCGTATATCATTTTTTTCCCTATTGCTGTTGATAATCAATTCATTGACGATCATAATCTTAAGATTAATTTGAATAATATCGAGCTCAACAAAGTTAACTCAATCAAATTCCTAGGTATATGGATTGATAATAATCAAGCAACATATTATATATTTATCTAAAAAAATTAATAATCTAAACTCTATGCTATATGCTCGAAAACAATTTCTACCTGCTTACTGTCGTGAAATGATTTTTCATACTATTATATGCTCATATGTTATGTATGGAGTTGAAGTTTATGGCATTGCAACTGAGTCTGCTCTTCATCCATTATATGTTTCTATTAATAAAGTCTTAAGGAATCTACAAAATCATAATCGCTTCTACAATGTTAAGCAACTTTATATGAATTATGATATCCTTCCAATTGCCCTTTTACATAAACTCTCAATTGCTAAACTTATATATAAGCATTTACACTTTCCTAATAATTTGTCTACTGCTATTAGTGATCTTTTTATTCATAGTAAAACCTCGCACAACTACATAACTAGATTATCATTAACTGACCATCTATACTTACAATCTAACCGTGCATTCTCTCTTCGACGCTATTCAACAGCTACAAAATTTGGAATAGTCTACCAGACCATATCAGATCCATCCAAAACCGTAATAGATTCCAAAAAGCTTCTTAAAAATCATCTACATGCTTGTTGGTTATCATAATTATTCATGATTCTCGGGTGTCGATTTGTTATTTATTCTGCAATATTCTTACTAACTTAATTTCTAGTCTGGATCGATATTACAGCCTAATTATGTTATACTTCTGAAGTCTAATAACTTATGTAAATTGACGTGATTATGTGTTTTATCGGTGGCCAGCAAGATAGGGATATGCCCTCACTGGTGGCCGATATGCTGGTAGCTATTTGATTGCTATGCCTTGAGCACATTTGCACACCTGTGTTTATTTTAACTGCACTTTTTATAGTTTTGTGTTACTATGGTCTACACACTGTTGAATCTGTATTTGTAATCTGTAATTGTCAATGAATTAAACATTGAGTCTCTCTCTCATATGCTTACAATCTTTACATCTCCTGATTTCTCTTACACAATTTCTTCTACATCTCTGACGGCCCACCATTAGTTAAATTTGATTGTCGACTTTGTGTATTTAATTCGGACATGAATTATTTAATTGAATTGAATAAGCATTTCAATTCGTAGAAAGAAGATAGACAAACCACTTTAACTAAATATTTAAATAATACTTAAATTAATTATCACTCTAATTAATTACACAATTATTCATTATTGAATCTTAACTCCAGTCATACCTGTACTATCACGTTGCGTTAAGGATGGATGCAGCAGAAAAGGTCTCTCTATTTCCTGAGAACGTCTCTGGCACATTTCTACACAGTCGTCCATTGTCTCAAATCTATTTTCATTACCTCGACAACCACCGTAAGCAAATGGCAGACATTTCTGCATATACACGTCGTAATACCATCTCTCAAAATCGCCGCGGCAGGGTCCTCGTAGACTGGGCAGAGAACATATCGCTGCAACAGAGAAAGCATTCTGAGAATTTCGTAAGATAGTATCAAATTAATTTTCTACTTTTAATGAACTAAATCAGGAATATGTAAGCGCTTCTATAGCCTGTATCATCCGTTCACACAAAAGTTTCCATATTTTGCTTTTCTATTTGCTTTACCTGCGCTTTTAAATGTTTGATGTGACAAATAAATAAATAAAATTAACAAATGCAGGTAGAGAAAGAGACAAGAAATTCCTCAACGTATTTAGTTTAAGTACTAATCTGTTTATGGTGCTATAAATATGCAATCATATTTCATACGCAACGAAAAGTGGGTCAGACAAAATCAAGATAAAACTGAGAAAATTTCTCTTACACAATTTTTCATCTACTGCTGACGCCAATTATGATTTTTCCTCAGCGGAAACATAATATAGCTAATAAATGAGAATATTGCTTAATAATAAAGAACATAACTAACTAGCGTTATATCAGAGAATACTACTCCTCAAAGAGAGTTAGATAACATGCAACAGGTAAAGCAAGACAACATTTTACTTTAGTTCTATACAAAATTTATGGCGAAAATAAATAGCATAAGAAAGCCCATAAAAGTATATATTTATATATTAAACTTGTGTAATAGCTTTATATAAGAGTTTTACATAACAAGACATCATCATCATCATCATCTTCCCTTAAATCCCAGTTTAACGAGGGTCGGGATACGAATAGACCTTCTCCAGTTCTCCCTGTCCCACACCATATCATCAGTCAATCCCCTATTTTTCATGTCCTTCTTAATTACCGCATCCCAAGTCAATTGTGGATGAAGTTTATCCATTCGTTTAAGTTTTGTGGCAATTACTGGAGCCTAGGCGCTCACCAACCGAATGCCCTTTCTGACGTTGGTATGGATCTTAGTGCGTTAGTCGCCTTCTACGACACGTGCAGTCACCGGTTGGACAAATTCTTCAAAGACCTGGACCCAACACGGGGAACAATATAACAAGACATAAAAGAGATATAATTAAAATTTTAACTAATTAAATGACTTACACGAATTTTAAAATATTTAGATGACTGAGAAATATATGTACATTGCGCCCTCTGTTCAATGTTTTAGTTCACCGGTTACAAATTTAATTCGAAATGTAAACAATTTCGAAAAGAGTCATTAACTTACTATCTTACTTTTTTCAACTAATTTCTGAAATTCTAAATGAACCTGGCAACAAGGAATGTAATTCTTGCTCATGAAACATGGCAGACCAATGAAATTTGCGACTTTAAGAAAACAGTTTAACAAAATTCATACAGCACCGACCAGAGTAAAACGAAAACTGACGTTAAGCCAGACAAACTAATTATCTGTAATAAAATACCTGTGAAATTCTGTCTCGTGCTACAGTCGAACGGTTCAATCATACAAATCTCGATCTCTTCAGTTTCTCTGTTACAGCGAATCATGTCTTCTTTCTTCAGATAATATCTCCTCCTCTCTCTCATTCCTTTGCCGCAAGTGACGCTACAGGGCGACCAGTTCGACCACTGAGTGACCGCACAGTCCTCGTCTATTGACTCGCACTCGTTCTCAACGCCTGTAAAACATCATCACCTGACATACATTCATACCCACAGGCTGTGATCACGCTCACCAAGGAGTATTTCATCGATTTACAAGTTGATTTTTTCACAAAATCACAACATAAGACTTTGAAACATAATGTACGTAGCCTTAGTTTGAAAAAATGCGGCTTTTGCGGCGGTGCTTCGACTGCTTTCCCATAGACTTCCGTTTTAGTCGAATCCTGCTTCCCGATAGATCTCCGTTTAGTCGACTCCCTAGAAAGTTCAAAATGACATTGACTACTAAGCAGTGGCAGAGTAACACAAGTGCTGAATGTCTGTATGTGATACCACTGATAAAGTTAAATTTATCATTTTATTTACTAACAAAATTACAAAGTTTATGAAGAAGATCCGGCTAAATATTGTAACAATGAAGGTGGAAAAGGCAAAATTAGTCGAGGAAGGCTATAGTTAAATTTCTGTCTTACTTTTTCAACTAATTTCTGAAACTCTAAATGAACCTGGAAAGAAGGAATGTAATTCTTGCGCATGAACATGGCAGACCAGTGAAATTTTGCAACTTGAAGTAAGATTAGATAATACTAATTTAATAAGATTCACACCGATGCAGTTTTCTGACTCCATGGTTGGCAGTCCACACATGGACTCGTCGACCATCTGATTGAGATACATTCGTTTACGGAACCTCTGACCTACACCGCAAGTCACTGAACAACTTGACCAATCCTCCCATTCTGTCATAGCACACTTACCTGTAAATCAATCAAACAATCAATCACTAGACCAGTTTATAAATCAATTAACCAGCCAAGAGAGCAATAACAAAGAGATCAGTATCATAAATAACATTATAAATACAATAAATAGTAATAAATCAGATATAATTAAATAAAAATAACATCATCATCATCTTCCCTTAAATCCCTGTTTAACCAGGGTAGGGATACAAACAGACTTTCAAGTTTATCCATTCGTTTAAGTTTTTGTAGCAATTTCTGGAGCCTGGGCGCTTACCAACCCAATGCCCTTTTTGACGTTGGTTTGGATCTAGTTTTTATGCGCCATCTACTATATGTGCATATTTACACGGTTGATTTACTCGTCGACCATCTAATTTCACTCCAGTTACAATTGAAGAGATTACTAAATTAGTTTTAGACTCTCCAGCCTACATTGTGACTTGGACCCTATCCCAACCTTTCTTTCAAAGAAGTGTATTCACATACTTGCTCCTGTATTAACCTTGATTGTTAATCTCTCTTTCTCTACTGGCATATTTCCTCGCGCTTTTAAGCGTGCAGTTATTACTCCATTGCTTAAAAAGACCACACTGGATAAGGAATCATTGTTGAATTACAGGCCTATATCTAATCTGTCATACATATCTAAACTCACTGAAAGAATTATTCTTCAGAGGCTTTCTACTCATCTCTCTTACAATGATCTATTTAAAAAGCATCAAGCTGCTTATACTAAGCATTGTTCAACTGAAACGGTGCTTCTGCGTGCAATTTTATTGTTATTGCCATGTGCACGCAACGCTTAACTGGATTATGTATGCTTGATCTTTCGGCCGCTTTTGATACCATTGATCACAATATTCTTCTGGAACGTCTTTCTTCCTGGTTTGGTATTCGTGGAATTGTTCTTGATTGGTTTTCCTCCTATCTGACGGATCGTTCTTTTAGGATGAAAGTGATGGAGTACATCTCTTCGCCTTCTCACTTAAAGTACGGTGTGCCTCAATTCTCCGTTCTTGGTCCTATCCTCTTTAACGTTTATACAACACCCTTAAGCTCTCTAATCTCTTCTCATTCTCTTGATCAAGAACTATATGCTGATGACACTCAAATGTACACTTGTTTCACCCCTAACTCCTATTCTGATGCTGAAACCTCCTGCAACAAAGTTTTCAGTCTATATCCTCTTGGATGTCTGCTAATTTCTTAGCACTTAATCCATCTAAGACTGAATTCTTGTTGGTTGGAACACCTCAACAGCTTCTTAAGCTGAATGGGAAAACTCTTTCGTTATCTTCGGGTATTAAAATATCACCTGTTTCTTCTGTGAGAAATCTCGGTGTTATCCATGATAAACATCTAACCTTCCACGAACATATAACTAAAACTTCACAAGCGTGTTTCTTCCATATCCGTGATCTTCGTCGAATACGTCCATATTTGTCACGTGAGACAGCTGCTATAATTGGTGCTGCTCTTGTGCAATCGAAGTTGGACTACTGCAATTCCCTGTTTTTAAATCTCCCTGGCTGTGAGATTGATCGGTTGCAGTTTGTTCAGAATTCTCTTGCGCGAGCAATTTTTTGTAGTTCCAAGTACTCACATGTTACGCCTATTTTGAAGTCTTTACACTGGCTAAAGATTAAAGAGCGTATCATTTACAAAACAGCTTCGTTAACCTATAAGTCCATCACCATCCCTGGACAAACTTGTATGTCTCATTTGATTAAAGTGATGCAGCCTGCTGTTACTCGGTCTTCTAAATTAATTACTCTTGTGAGACCTAGCTTACCTTCGCGCTCTAAGCTATCTAATCGTTCTTTCCAGCATGCTGCACCGCAAATCTGGAATTCTCTTCCATCCAATCTTCGGAAATCTTCATTTGAAGCACGTCGGCCTTTGCTTTCCTATGAGCAGTTCCATAGGCAGTTGAAGACCTATCTTTTCCATCTCTCTTTTCCATCCAGTGTCCATGAGCAGCGACCTGCGCCTAAACCACCTTTTCTTTGACTCCCTTTACTTTGGACTGAATTTCCGGATTTTGGAATTTGCACCGTTTTTGGACCTTCTTTTGCTCGCCGGCTTGATTTTGTCTCAATAGTGCTCGATGTTGTCATTGATGACTGTAGCACTCTAATTGTTGTTGTTGTTGTTGATCTATTCTGCAAGCAACCCGCACAAATTATATAACAATAACATATTAACTAAATTAGGTGTTACAGGTAACGTCTAATAGAAATATTAAATAGTAAAACCATAAATTAAGCATAACTTAAACATACACAGCATATATTTACAAATAGTTACTATATTTAACTAAATATGCACAGACGAGCAGCGCAGACATTCAACCTACCGCCTTCAGCCATCATAATCATCTTCTCCTTTGCCATATCCATCTGGGACGAGGGACCCTCCCCTATGAAATCCACCTCAGAGTCAGACACATCCTTATCCGTGCATTCCCTGGGATCATTTCCATCTGATGGACTAATCCTACGAATCCTTAGCACAGCCATGGGCTTGATCGGATCACTTCCATAAAAAGGAGACTTCGGATCGTCCGGAAATCGGTTGGTAAGTTTCTGAATTTTCTGCTGAGGATCAGATTTAGCATTAGGAGCCTGTAAAATATCAACTATAACATTCAGCAATACATCTTTTAATAATTTAAATGCAATACATTTCTCTATAAAATTTTATGCATTTTCAATAAATTTATATTATGCATGTTTTAGGATTATTTTACGTTAATTTTGCAATTTTTACATAAATTGACAGGTAGAATTTTGGCAGTTAAAGGTGGAAATATCTTGGCAAAGCCAGTGAATACAATAACTTAAAATATCAGAGGAAAAGGACTTTCTGAAACAAACCATGTATGTTAATCCATCGTCAGTCCCGGCGTCCCACGGGTAGAGGTCGATAGTCTGGCCGGCTGACCAGGTACAGTTAGGCAAGCACATGTCCACTGCGCTGATACCTGCAGACAATTTTTTCAATCAATCCAAAAAGGGATATTACAACATACAATTTGGAATTCGCTCTTTTCTGACCCATGCATTTTACGTATATTCTGATAGTTTTGAAACTGACCGTTGCTGCTCCTTTCGCTTTGAATTAGGTGATGGATGAAAAAGTTTGAATTAGGTCAAGAATGAAAAAGTCTTTGAATTAGGTGTTAGATGTAAAGTCTTTGAACCGGGTGACGGATGAAAAATCATTGAATTATGTGAGGGATAAAACGACCTTGAATTAGATTGAGCAAGAAAAAAGCCTTGAGTTGGGTGAAAATCAGAACTATAAATCCTCAGAGATCTTAGTGATTAATGTTATTTAACTTTGAACTGATGATAAACATTCAACTGATATTTTACACTAGCAGTTCGTATTCCATAAAAAACGATTAAAATTAAAATTGAGAACAACTCAAACAAAATAGTATCGAATTTTTACTAATTTCTGCGCACAAAACAATATATCGCCAAGGCTCTATTAACCTCTGTTATATAATAATTATTATAAGATACTAAAAAGTAATAATTAAACCCAATGGAAGTCTCAATAGGGGATTGGCTGGTGGTGTGGTGTAGGACAGAGTGGATTTGAGACAGTCTATTTGCGTCCCGACCCTAGTTAAACTGGGAAGATGATGATGATGATGATGATGATAGGATAATAAAAAGTAAACTATATCATTATAGAATATGACTAAATAGTCCAGTATCATACCGACACACCAGTCTGGACTGGGCCCAATCATGGTGAGCATAGAGACGAGATGTCGCCTCCTGTCAGTACTGAACCTCGCCTCTCTTGTCTGATCCAAACCCTGAGGATGCTTCCACCAGACACCAGTCGTCTTTATTATACTGCGCACCTCCTTACTCTATCAATCAATCAATCAATCAATCAATCAATCAGTTAATAAGGTAATACGCCATATAATACATGTTTTCATAGGACTGTACATAGATTCTTGTCAATTACGAAATTAGATAATACCAAATCTCTTTATTATACTGATCTACTCCGTTCTAATCAAATATATACTTCAATTAATATAATCAACCAATCATTTAATTAGTAATGAAGATATTAGTTAAAGAAAGAGATGCAGAGAAACGATTAGCATGTTCGCCGATGAAGCTCGAGTCCTGGGTTCAAAGCCCAGGTAAGTCAACGACAAAAGAATATCCCTGCAGGCTTCATAGGTTTCAAAGACCGGTCACCGAACATCATACGGCTTTAGAAATGGTCGTTTAAAAAATGGCCCTTACTAATGACAATATGTTAATACTCTACCAATATATATTTACTGCTATAATGCGTATCTGGAGTACTGCAAAGGTAAAAATATGCGATTAATAAATTAACAATATATTTAATATATTTTTATTTATAGAGAAGTCATACATGCTGCTTGATTTCCTGCTCTGTCGTTCTCGGATACCCAAATTCGCAGACTTCCTTTACACCCTGACTGGCGTAGGCTCCGTACTGCCAGACCATGTAGTTCTTACTGTGTGAGGCACCCACGAGGTTAGACCAGTGCAGCAACCTCCTCTCTGTAACACAACAGCAAATGCCTTCATAAGAGTCATCCAGTTAGTGTGCCATGACAATATGCTGATTATATAATTAGGAATATCATAATAATTAAGTATATCATAACAATATGCTGATTATATAATTAGGAATATCATAATAATTAAGTATATCATAACAATTCAGAAGAGAGAGAAGAGTGGAGGCGTTATATGTCATGGACCTGCCATTATCCAGTGCATATTCTAAGAGGGAAAAGTCTACTAAAAGAGGGCATAGAAAACAGAATAGAAGGAAATAGAGGCAGAGACAGGCCGAGATTAGGTAAGTTAGACGATTTAAAGACCCACTCATATGTGGACATGAAGAGGAAAGCGGAAGACAGAGAAGCGTGGAGGCGTTATATACAATGGACCTGCCAGTAGGCAGTGCACTAAGACATAGAGAGAGAGAGAGAGATCATAACAATTATTTCACAACAAGATGTATACTAAAACAAAATTAATAAACACTTGTAATATGCGGCTTAATGGACTTGATTAGAATTATTAGAGAGATTAATTAACTTCGCCTTTATTGTCGTGCCATTAAGTCTCTAAACTAAGTCCAAACGTTTATTTCATTTACTAGAATTGTACTCTAAAGTCGTAAGGTCAGGAGAAGCTCTACATGCTGTAAGTAAGGTCATTAAGGTCACGGGAAGCTCTACATACTATAAGTAAGATCAGTAAGGTCACGGGAAGCTCTACCTACTATAAGTAAGATCAGTAAGGTCACGGGAAGCTCTACATACTATAAGTAAGATCAGTAAGGTCACGGGAAGCTCTACATACTATAAGTAAGGTCAGTAAGGTCACGGGAAGCTCTACATACTATAAGTAAGGTCAGCAAGATCTCGAGAAACTCAAATACAGTAAGGTCAGCAAGGTCACGAGAAGCTGTACATACGAGTGGGATAATCTTTGGGATGAGTTTGACTGTTCCATCGACCCTCGAAGATCATCTCGTACTTGGCTGCACCACAGGCGCAACAATCTGGAATAGTCTCTCTCGTCTGTCTCGTCTCAGTTACACCGGCTTCAATTCAAACAAAATCTTAGTTAAGTTATTTGAAATTATAATAATAAAAAATTATGATTATACTGAAATATAAGAAATTATAATTATACTGAATGGAATGGCGTCAAATGATGGAGGAATATAATAGAAAATAGGAAAAAAAATTAAATAGGAAAGAAATAAAGGAGACCATAAAGGGTCTTCTCTAGCATTGGCTGGAGCCAGTGGCAAGATACTCGAACGCGGATGAGTATGTGCGGTGTTCAAAACCTGGGCTCTCCCGTCACTGACATCGCCTTCAAGTGAGGAAACTGACGTTAGCCTTAGCTTTACCAGTTTTACCAGCACATTGCAACATATAGCTTTAAAGAATAATTGTAGATGGCACCATTTTAAATCATTTTTATAATTCCTTTAGAATCAATCAATAAGAATTCAAAGTCCGGTTCCTCGCCACAGGGCAATCTCAGAGACGTCAGGAACATAGTCCTCCAAAGTGCTATTGTAATATAGCATCTTAATTATTAAATAATGGTAAGTCTCACGCTATCTTTCCTAACGCTCACTTAGTGTACGACACATAATTTAATACTTTAAATATTATTATAATTTAACATTTAAAAGTTCAGATTTAACGTTAGCCCTATAGTCATTAGACACTTACTGTCCTCGCACAGAACTTTAGTCAGAGCTCCATCGTCCTTATACCACACGTCCAGTCGCTCAATAACCGTTGCTCTGGAAAAACAAGACACACACTAAAATCCATTACCCATCGAATATAAAAATTAGCGTTTTTAAACTAGCTAAGATCAGCTCCACTAAAGTAACGAGTTCTACAAATTTCACGCCTCGTCTGCATCATAACTGTTTAGTTAATACAGTTTACACGAGTTCACCAAAACGAATTTTTCACAATAATTCTCACGGGTGAAGATCGGAATGCCAAGGTCCAAACGAGTCGTGAGCTTGACGACATCGAGTAAGTAGACTCTAGAACGACGAAGCTTACTTAAACGCTGATATTAAATCAGACTGGCGACGAATAAGTTTTATAAAAGAGCTAACAAGTTAGTTCTTTAATACGAAAAATTGATAAGTTTTAAGTTTTAAACAATTAAACAAAATTATAAGTTTTAAGAGTTAACAGATCAATTAAGGCAACTAATGATAAAATATCTGCCACGACTTCCGGGAGCTGGCGCGAGCACAACGTTCAATTAAAAACGAGTACGCAATAATTTCCAACAGTTATCGGTGAATAATATAAATTATATACTGCAACACAACGATGAACAACTAAAAAAGTAGTTGCCCAGCTTTGAATCACAATTGGATGAACACATCATCAACGTCCCTTGAATCTCAGGTGAACTATGGTTGGGTTTTAGAATTTTTAGCAAATTCTGGATCCTCTATAGGTGCTCACCAACCGAATGCCCTTTCTGAGGTTTGTTGGGATCTTAGTGCTTTGTCACCTTTACGACACGTGCAGTCTACCGTTTCTCTATTCTTCAGCCACCTGGACACAACACGGGCACACTATGGAATGAACTATTGATTGAATTATAGTAAAAATAGTATAGTAAAAATGTCAAGTCTTATAGATAAATCACAAATTCATGCTTTTTCTGTTAAATTTGTGCCGAGGGGCTAGAGTGTCTGTCGGAATGACGAATTTCAAATGAAAAACAAAACTCACAATCTATTAAATATTTATCTTAAAACAATAATTTTTAAATGTTACTACTTACACTGCTGAGACAATTAAAAACTAACTCAATTTACTCAAACTTGATAGAGAGATGAAAAATATTTTCACGAATAGCTGTACCATGGAGTAGCTGTTGATCCAGAAATTGTTCACACAGGAGAGAGTATTATGATTTGAAAATATCGCTGCCAGAAAATTGGATGATTGTCAGGGGAAGAGGCTGGGAAATATCTCGATCGATTCAAATGAAAGTCAGAGGAATCAACATCAATGATCTCTTTTCCTTCGACAATGCTCCTGCGCATGCGCCTTAAAACCTCTGCTGCGGCATTGATCGCCATAACAACAAGATCTCGTGCATTTCATACAACAATAAATAAATCTTAGTCATCATCATTTACGTATTTCAGACATTAAAACAGTCCATATGCATATAGCTGAAAAAATAAACTAATATTTTCAAATTTCCACAATCGATTAAGATATGTCGTGATAATAGTCCCGGTCCGTCTCTGATGATGCCATTTGGCTTAAATGAACGTCGCAGTTTTGTTTTTGCATTTAGCTATTGAAGGAATTAGATGGAATAAAGTTACCAATTGAGTAGACAAAATAATAGCAGATATTATCGCTAGCCTGAATTGAAAATGAATAAAGATACACCAAAGAGGCTTATAACATAACAACATAACATAACGGCACACTGGGTCAGGAAGCACAGATGCTTGTTTAAGACCCATTTCCTCATTCCTCTCCATGGTTATTAGTAATCGTTGCCTTTTGATGGCGCATCAATTGCAGCCGGCGCGGATTTAATAATAACCTTCCATCACCCTGGGATTTTTTCCTTTCTAAGCTTTTACCAACACTCGGTCTTCCAAGGTGGTCACCCACAAAGTACTAACCGAGGTCGATGCAGCTTAACTTCGATAATTGACGCGCAACTAAACCAAGTGCGCTAATCCCGCCGTCGTTATTACATTAGACTTGCGTCGTTGTATCTACTTCATCCGAAGAAACGCTACCCGCAGTGTCCAAATTGAAACTCAAATAGTTAAGAAAAAAATAAAATTCACAAATAGGCGACAAGACGACAAGTTCAACAAAAATATTCTGTTGTAAATGTAAAATATTTCCCATTTTCAAAAAACTCGTTTAGAGGCTTTTTATAATTTTAAAATAAGTCTTAATTTGTACACCACTGGGCTCTTTTTAATGGACTGATGAGTGCATATGTCCAACCCTTTAGTTAATAAATACTATACTATTAAGAATGTCCGCGTAATACAATTCCACGTAGTGAATAATAGCCTAAACGATTTAATATTCAGAAATTTAACTTACACATTTCATGTCGAAAGTGATAAAATGCTGAAACTCATTCTATACATTTCTGCTTTGCAATCTTGAAGTATGAGTCATAATATATATCACGAAGTCATCTTTCTCCCTCCACGCCAGTAACACTATTTATTCCCACCCCTCCTTTCTCTCTACTCCCATATCAGCAGATCAGCCCAGCAATTCGATGGATTCCCTTGACAAGATATTATCAACATGAGGGACTACGCTCAGACCACACAGCCACTACCCCCCCCCCCCTCCATACCACTCCGTGCACTATGACCAATTCTAGATGAATTCTGACAGGGGATGATGAATTCAATAAAGTTACAAGAAATAGAAAGTTAAAACGGAGTGCAAAAAACTCTAACAGCTCGGTATTTATTCGGAGTTGTTAGAAATCACTTAAATATACCAACGTCAGAATGGGTATTCGGTTGGTGAGCGTCTATGCTCCAGAAATTGCTACAAAATATTATAATCCCGACCCTAGCTAAACGGGGATTTAAGGGAATAGGATAATGATTATGTTAGAAGTAACTTTAATATTTTATCACTTTATATGTTAATTTGTTAACATTTAAATTTTGCTTATAAATTTCTATTCTGGCTCAAAATGAGGGTGCCCCTGTCCAACTTTAGCAGTATTGTAGACAATACATTATATACGTCTTAAACGACTCAGTTCGAGTTAAAGAAGGAATACTATACAATTAATGATTTAGTTAAACTGTACTGGATCAAATCCACAGAAAATCACTTTTGAAGCCAGATAGGAGGGTTGGAAGTGAATCCACCTTCCCTCATCTCTATCCGCCACTTCCGCTATCCTGGAATCAAGAAATGCGTGACGCAGCGATGCGTCCAATATCGGAATTTGTTTTAAGCGACTCCATTTCCTGGAGGAACTACTGACACGGCTAAATGATTGGGGAGAGACAAAAAGAGAGAGAGATAAAGAGAGAGAACCAGAGAGAGAGAGAGAGAGAACTAGAGAGAGAGAGAGAGGGAGAGAGAGAGAGAGAAAGAGAGAGAGATATAAAGAGACAGAAAGAACTAGAGAGAGTGAGAGAGAGAACTAGAGAGCGAGAGAGAGAGATAAAGATAGAGAGAGTGTGTGAGAGATAGAGAGATAGAGAAAGAGAGAAGAGAAATACGCAGGACCAGCAAAATGAAAAGATGGATTGAGAAAGTATAGAACCGAAGTCAATAAGAGATAGTAAGACAAGGAATTGTAGTAGTATAAGATGCTTAATAAACGAAAAGATCAAGCCATGGACCCAGACATAAACGGGATAAAGCTAATGCTGACCGCAAGAATAAAAAACAGCAAAGCAAATGCATGACATTATATTAAATTAATAAATAATAAATAATAAAGGTGTAACGTCCATTTCCTCATCCAGGGATGATGTCAGGGACGTCCCCAACAGCACATATCACTACAGAACAATTCACCCAGACCAATCTGCGAAAGAAATGTGCAGAGGAGAAGTAAGTTCCTAAACGAAAGCCAGTCCGGTGATCAAAAAATGGTTAAGGTAGATTGATTATGTCTATGGTGGGAAAAGGTAAGTTTTAAGCTTGCTAGAGAATGTTGAAAGAGAAAAACAAGAGCGAAGATTAGCAGGTAAAGAGTTCCAGACTGTGGGTGCTGCGTAAGAAAATGAATGTCTGCCCAATGACGTGAGAATATTTGGAACTGAGAGAAGATTGGCATCGGTGGAGCGAAGTGTACGTGAGGGGCGATAGGGAAGAAGAATTTCAGATAAGTAAGAAGGCTTGCTAAATCACAGAGTTTTGAAAGTTAATAGAGCTATTTTATATTTTATGCGTTGATTAACAGGGAGCCAGTGAAGACTGCGAAGAAGAGAGAGAGAGCGAAATTGAAGTCGAGAGGACTTACAAACAACACGTGCAAGAGAATTTGGGACGTGCTGCAAACGATTGAGAGAAGTAGGCAACCCATGTAATAATGAATTACAGCAGTCGAGCTTTGAATGAACTATAGAATTGGCAAAGGATAGTGGCTGAATTTCTAGTAAGGGATGGACGTATTTGCCTAATCTGACGAATCTGAAAGAAAGAAGCGCGACAAACAGAAGAGATATGAGATTTAAAGTCAAGGTTTTCATCAAATATGACTCCAAGGTTTTTGGCAGATCGAGAAGGTGAAAGAACAAAATTCTGAAAATTAACAGAGTTATTGGTAATTTTACTTCTTTGCAAAGGAGTGCCAATTAAAAGGTATTCAGTTTTGGAGGGATTAACAGCAGGACGGTTAGCACAAAACCAGGAATAAACCTTGTCTAGAATGGATGAGAGATGAGCCAGTTTCTGATCAGAATCATGATTAGAAAAGGAAATATATACTTGTGTGTCGTCTGCATAGAAATGAAAATTTAAGAAAGGACTAAGCAAGCAGGTAGCTAAGAGGAGTGATATATAAAGAGAAGAGCAATGGACCTAACACTGAACCTTGAGGAACACCGCGTAGGAGGGGTAGTTCAGAAGAGCGATTTTGACCAATAACAACCGATTGTGTGCGACATGAGAGATATGATATGAGAAGGGAAAAAGCAGAATTAGACATGCCAAAACGAGATTTAAGCCTATTTATTAGGATGCCATGTTCAATTGTATCAAAGGCAGCAGAGAGATCTAGAAGAATCAAGGCAGAAACCTGTTTACTACTCATGGCCAAGCTAAGATAATTATGTATACGAAGGTTTCAGTAGAATGGAGTTTTCTATAGGCGAATTGGTAATGAGAGAGAGAAGAGAAAAAATCAAGATGAGTGCATAAACAGGTATAAATTACCTTTAGATTAAGGACAGTTTGATGTAACGGCGGCAGCTTAAGTAAGCATGCACCATATACATGTAGATGATAGCCAATATAAATTATAGAGATGATAGATATCATTGTTCGGCTTAAGTGCCTCATAACTGAAGTATATAACACGATTGCTTTCATGTGATATATACTGACCGGCGATTATTTGAAAGCTTGAGTGAGAGATGGACAAAATATAAACTGACAGAATTACTTTAGAGAGGACTAATAAGGCTCACCCTCTTCTATTGGCTGCTAAATGCTTCAAGGCCTAAAAACACAGATACTAGGGAAAAATAAGCATTTTATCAGCAAAAAACATTCATACAAGCTCATATAAGTCATAACCGATGTAGTAATGCCAGAGTTCACCAAAGCGACAAGATTGTATATTGGTCGTCTCTTGCTATAAGAGCAGTTTTTTGGTTAGTTTATACTCGAGACTCACAGATTCGACATGATTCAACAATTTCAACTAGTATCACTGCAACTAATGATATTTAAATCTACAGAAGACTTAAGGTCTCACGTTGTAATTACTGAAGCTGTTTCATAACCAGGCGAGAGGATTTATCGTAAATCTCTTCTAACTACAATCCGTGCAGAGTGTGTGCAGTTCAATCCCATGGCACGGTATCTCGCTTCATAATCACAGAGCGACAGGCAGACAGAGAGAGACTGAGAGAGAGCAAGAGAGAGAGAGAGAGAGATGTACCAAAATAAGAAAACAACAAATACATCTACACATACATACACAGACATATATATTTGTACGATGTCTAATATATAGTATATTAGACATCGTATTATTATATTGGTATAATCTAATAGTTATTTATTATCTTATTAATATATATATATATATATATATATATATATATATATATATATATAGGCATATATATGCATATATATTATATTATATATATATATATATATATATATATATATATAATATGGGCCTATATATATACACTTATTCCACATATATACTTTATTTACTATATATACTTTATTCAGCTCACTAGCAGCTTTATTTCATATTACTTAATTTATGTGTGAAAGAAGACTGTGAGAATGAATGCGTTGCTTCGTTATTTAGACTTGAGATGGAGCAGGAGAAGGAGAGAGAGAGAGAGAGAGAGAGAGAGAGAGACGGAGAGAGATATATATAGAGAGAGAGAGAGAGAGAGATAGGGAGAGAGATAGAGAAAGAAAGAGAGCGAGACACAAAGTGACAGAGATACATCAACAGAGAAAGTGAAGAGATGGAGCGAACGAATGAGAGAGAAGAGAAAGAGAATTCTACAAGGCGGAAGGAGATAGAATGGGACGGGATATGATTAGGCGGATAATGAATACTTGATGCTGAATATAAAATCAATAAATCGATGAATGACTCATGCAACATACAATGGTCTGCAACAGATCAGTTATCCTAATCATTTATATTGTCAGTGTCCCGCAGACTTGCATGCATCAAATACAATCATTAAATCTTGCGATTAACTGGTTCAGAATGAAGAGATTTAATCCACAAAATTGTGGATCGAATCCCAGTATATATCATCTTCCCTTAAATACCAGTTTAACCATTGTCGGGATACGACATTACTGGAATTGTTATATAAGCTTAAGCTTAAGGTTTCAAGTTACTTCAATTAAATTCCTGAAATCAAACCATATTTAAAGTTAAACCTGCGATACAGAACTAGTAGCCAGGTAGCTATGTTGTTCCTTGATTAATTTTTAATTTAAATCAGTAATCATCATCATCATCATCTTCCCTTAAATACCAGTTTAACCATTGTCGGGATACGAATAGACTTTCTCCAGTCCTCCCTGTCCCACACCATATCAACAGTCAATCCCATATTTTTCATGTCCTCCTTATTACCGCATCCCAAGTCAATTGTGGTCTACCTCTCTCAAGCTTAACATCCAGTTCTTCCCTCCAAACTCTCTTTACTACATCCTCATCTGCCTTTCTCACAATATGCCCATACCATTTCAATCTCGACTGAGCCAAACTATCACCGATCCCCTCAACATTCAAATTCATCCTCACATATTCATTTTCCATTCTGTCCTTTCTAGTTCTTCCACACATTAGACGCAACATTCTCATTTCTGCCACATGCAAACTCTGCAAATGTTCCCCTTTTAATGCCCAACATTCCGAACCATACATCATTACTGGCCTTACCACAGAACTATAAAATTTGCCTTTCAGTCTTAATGGGATTCTCCTATCACACAACACTCCACTAGCAGCCCTCCACTTTGCCCATCCAGCCTGAATCCTGCTAGTAACCTCCTTTTCCAACTCCCCATTATCCTCTATTACAAATCCCAAATACTTAAAATCTGTTACCTTATTTAGCTCCACACCCTGACTAATTACTCTCCGTTTATCATCACACCCTTCCATATACTCTCTAAATGCTCGGTTTTTTCCTTATTCACCCTCAATCCTTTACTTTCCAGTCCTACACTTTCCTTTACTTTAATTTAAATCAGTAATAATATTTTTAAAACTTGAGAATAAACCCTACTAAGTCCAAGAGGCGACAAATGCACAAATATAACAGCAGTGAGGTTTTACCGTGTGGTCACTACAAAGAATAGTTTAAAATAGCAACTGATATTAGCTATGCACTAAACAAACGCTTTTAGTAGAGTTTAATATCGTGCTAAAAGCCAAGCGAGGCAACAACATTAGATTTCAGTGACAGCGGCTGTCCAATCGTTGTCATGTCTCATAAATACACTGTATTAAAAGTTCGTGGAATACATAACAATAAAACATTTCTCTCATATTACAGCGCTTCTGAAAGTCTACGATCCACTATAGTTATCAGAGCAACAAGCGATATGTTACAGACATAGGAAATTTACGACAATAGATGGAAGTACACGAAATTTCAAATATTTATTTAAAATAGAAAAATAATACTACTTAGGTTGTGATAAAAATGCGTAAAACTATGGTAAACCGTTGTGGTGCAGAACAGTCAACTTGACAGTAAACCAAAGTATTAATCACAAAGTCGCGGATCTCTCTTTTTATTGTGTGCTTAACGTCAAGGTCAGAAGCTTGAAGGGAACGCTTCAAGACGTGAAGTGTACCGGAGCACCCTGAATGGTGAATGTCCGAGATTTCACTCTCTGATCACCTCTAAGGGGAATTGATCCCAAGACATTTGAAACTTCAGGCCGTTTTCTAACGCGCCTACACACTGAGCCACCAGGACTTTCAAGCGGATTTTTCTCACAGGCGGATCCGTTTGTAACAGCATCAATGTAAAGAAGAAACCGACGATAACGGCCGTCTTACAACAGTCATAAAACAGTCAGTCATAAACCAGTCATACAAAGTCGTACACCAGTCATACAGTCATACAACAGTCAGACAACAGTCATACAACTGTTATACAACAATTAGACAACAGTCATACCCCAGTCAAACAACAGTCATACAACAGTCATACCCCAGTCATACAACAGTCATACAACAGGTCATACAACAGTCATACAACAGTCATACAACAGTCATACAACAGTCGTACACCAGTCATACAGCGGTTACAAGAGACGTATGAAACTTGATCCACCGGCACACAAAGCGCGTCCAAAGAGGCTAACAAGTTGGCGCAGCGCACACGTGCGCGGCGTCACGCACTAGCGCGCATATAACGAGCGCACAAGGTCGTCCGCACATAAATAAGTCAAAGTGCACCGGTCAGCAGCTGTTCCTTCCCAGATTATGCTTAAAGATATCAATTGTCAGAGAACTGAAACAAGGTCTAAGAAATCTTAAGAGCAACCAACATATAATTTAAGCAATTTTAAGCCTTTCCTTCAATCAATGATCCATTATAAATATTTAAAAAGCTAAAGCTAACGTTAACGTCAGTTTCTTAACTCGAAAGTTATGTCAGTGACGGGCGAGCCCAGGATTTGAACCTCGCACATACTCCATTCAGACTCCTGCTCAGTCGTCTTTTACGACCCGTATTGTTTATAAGCGTTTGGTTCTTTCTAGAGTGCGCCGGGCACAACACGATAATTAATTTGGTTGTTTTAACAGATAAAAGAGAAGCTAACCTAAGTTCAATACAGCCCACTTGTGATCCAGGCGCTGTCCAAAGGACTTCAACTTCCGGTTTTGGAGTATAGTCTGTTTTCGTGACGACGTAGGGACATTCAGGAACAAACCTGGTACCACGGGGATCTATGAGCTGAAGAAAACAATATAAGATAGTTCAATCTTATAAGATAGATCGAGTAATAATTATACAGAGTAATATCGAGTAATATGGAGTACTAATTTGAGTAATAACTGAAGCTAATAGCTCATGCATCCCAAGGTCATCATCATCATCTTCCCTTGAATCCCAGTTTAACTAGGGCCGGGATAAGAATAGATCTTCTCCAATCCTCTCTGTCCCACACCATATCATCTCAACCCTCCATTTTCTTTTTCATTCGTTCAAATTGTTGTTGCAATGTCGGGAGCTTAGGCGTTCAACAACCGAATGTTCTTTCAGACTGACGTCGGTTTGGCTCTTAGTGCCTTAGTCGCCTTCTACGACACATGAAGTTACCGGTTGATTTACTCTTCAAACAACCCGGACACAACACGGGGAAAAACGCAAATTAAAATAAAATAATTAATAAATATCCTTTTATAAATATTTATTTGCTCATAAGAATCAAAAGCACAGAAGTTTAACATACATATCAAAATAACAGCCTACATAGCAATGTCTGCGGCAGCTAAGACAAATGAAAATATGGAATAATTTATCCCATCAATAAATATTTATTACAATTATAATTCAGTGTTTATCCACATTATCGGTACTTCTTAAAGGCTAACAAATTCTACAGGAAATCTAACAAAGCGACTAAATCTATGTTACATACTACATCTAACATAGCAGAAACTAAAGGCTCTACAAGTGGCGACTGAATCATTTTCAGCGACGCAATTGTAGAATATCTCAAAGCTTTTCTTATATTTTAAAAAGAAACTGGTAATGAAAATTCGTGAATAAAACAATAATTAGCATTAATGGTAAAGGAATATATGACTATATATTTATATCTATGCATATAATGACCATAGAATCAGTCACATTCTGCTAAGGATGCCAGATTCTACACGTAAAGTGAGATCAATGAATACCTGGAAGGTGCCCAGTGTGGTTGATTCGTCTCTAGCATGTTGTGTGACTGCGGTCAACATGAACCCTGACAGAGTCTGGTCTCTGTAGCTACCGCTGATCTTTACTACAGCAACAAAACAAAAAGAATAATACAGGTTGTAAGGCGTGTCATAAAACTGAAAGTAAGTCACTAATAATTTTAAGATGTTTTAAGTTCACGTTCGAGACTGCATATAGATTTAATAATGATCTACTGCTCACTACAAACGTTACAAATAATGGCAGGACTATCCTATCTCCAATATTTGCTTTCCAATATTTGTCTCCTAAAAGACTTTTATGAATAAAACGAAAATATCACAATTGACTTAAATAACGCTCCTTGTTAGGAATGTACAACTAAAAAGTCAAGCTTAACGTAAGCTTCCTGCTCGATAGCATATCAGTAACAGAAATAGCATTAGATTTGAACCCTGCATATATTGATCCTCGAGGATCAGTATATAATAAATTTACTGATCCTCGGCAATAAATTTTCAGAGAATGGTTTTGCACACATAGTTTGAGATTTTTGTTCTTTCGATTGGACAAAGATCACACATGCTTACAAAGATATATTCACATTTCATTTTATGTCAAAACTTTAACGTTCATTTCGCATTCCACACTCAGCTCGACGCAGCGCAGAGAGCTCAGTGTAGCGAATGAGCGATCAAAGTCTAAGATATTCTGAGAAATGAGCGCATGGAAGTCAAGTGACCTCTCGATATCAAACGACGCAGTCAATTCATTGCGACGCGACCGTCGATCCGCGCAGCGCAATCGACGCAGATAAGAATCCGCGGGGAGAAGACTGCCTCGAGGGGAGGATAGTCCGGGGTGGTGAGGGTGGTGAGGATGGTGCGGGTTATGAGGGTGGTTAGGGTGGTGTGGGTGGTGAGGGTGGTGTGGGTGATGAGGGTGGTGTAGGTGGTGAGGGTGGTGCGGGTGATGAGGGTGGTGCCGGTGGTGAATGGGGCACCAAGGCAGAGCCGTTAAATTTGGCATACACAGGAACGAAAACACTGGAAAATACTAGTAAACATTTTGGTTTTCAAGCGGGGTCCTTAACTTGAAAAACTTTCTTTTTATTCATGTAATGCGTTACTAAGTATATAATTTCAGCGAAAAATAAATGACTGAAATGTAGAATACAGTAATATTAGAGGGA
The DNA here is from genome assembly GCA_905160935.1 of Enchytraeus crypticus. NCBI lineage: Eukaryota > Metazoa > Annelida > Clitellata > Enchytraeida > Enchytraeidae > Enchytraeus > Enchytraeus crypticus. The sequence continues at coordinate 36,400 of CAJHZI010000214.1, read as the reverse complement.
AGCAATTTGTATTGTCAGTCAAGAGGATCAGCTGAGACATGGTAGTGGGGGGGGGGTACGAAGGGAAGGGTAGAACGCGTATGGTAACGCCGGAAATACCCGGAGGGTCAGACATTACAACTACACTCTGACTGCTGGGATTATTCCTGAATGGAGAACAAAAGTTCAAAGGAAAGCGGCAACAAAGAACATTTAACCTCGTGTTAGTGAACTCGAGAGAAAGAGAGACCGAATTAGATTCATTTCTAGTCAATAAACGGAACGGTAATGTACTACAAAACTTCAAGCGTTCACAGAATATAATGGTACATCTAAAAATCTTCCGACGTTTCGCCGACTTTGCTAAATGTACTCAGAAGTTTAAATGGCAGATAAATTTACATTAGAAACGAAAAATGAGAAATACAAACTTAAAAAATTAAGAAATAAAAACATACTGAATATTCCATCGATAAAAGTTTGTTATAAAAGTTTGTTTTAGAGCACATCCTGTAATGGTCTGTATTCGTTTCAACATGCTAATGACTTTGAGAAGCTAAGGAATTTGACGCTATTTCCATTTTGATTTCGGTTTCAATTTTATTAATGGCCTTAAATAAATAAACTTTTTAATTTTTAAAATTTGATTTTGAAGTTAAGTTTCAATTTGTATTGAACTTAAATTTGAAGCTTGAGTTGGATTTTAAGGATTAAATAGTAGTTAGTAGTTACATTGATATTAGTAGATTGTTATAATTTTTATTTGATCTTGAGATTCCTTGTTTCTTAGGTCCATTTGATTATTTATTTATTTATTCATTTAACACATGCATAATGCTTTTCCACATGAGACACATGAAAAATGTTAAACAACAGAACAGAAAAGCTTAGGAACGGAAATCAAGGCCTTGTAGAGGCACTTACATATCCGAAAAGAAAAACCGTAAGAATCAAATTGTGCACACTTGCAACATATACATTATACAATATAAAATTCAGCATTTTACGCTTATACTACCGAGTCTCATAAAACGATTGAGAGTTTAGTACAAATTTAAAAATTGCAGTGAAGTTATATGTGAAGTTATACATTAAAACTTCATTATTATGAAGTTAATTAATTTGATATATCATTAACGACTTCCTAATTATTCATGTCTCCTAACAATGATACATGCGTTTGTTGTTCGGTATATGAAGAAAGGTGCTACCGTTCTTCAGTCACCTCGTATGGAAACAATTAAAGAGAAAACCACTAACTCACGAGTATCAGAATACCACAAACTGAACAACAGGAAACTCTATTCTAGCGGAAGTTAATTCAGACAAGAGTGAAGCTAAAGCTTATACACGACGTCCCACATAGCGTAGAATGTCTGGATAAAATTAATCTATGAACCCAATTGCGCCCAGATAAAGGCAATCTAAAGTAGACGATGACAGAGTTTATATGAGAAACTCTTGCACAGCACTCTACATGTATATCTCGCAATAGGGATAGATAATATTAGCAATCAGTGAAAGAATCTGCACCTTGTCGTTTATAAACAAATCCTATTTGGATGTGGTCTTAAATCTATAAAATGCATGTCTTGTATATTTGCTTCAAATGCAAATTTCTAATATGCAATATATATGGTAGATTCCAGTATTAAAGTTAAATAAAATAAATCAATACAGGCACAATCCTATAAACAAAATTCTTAACAAAGAATCAATCAATCATACGGAAAGTATGACTATGGAAACCATCAATATGTAAAAGCTGTCCATAAATCTGTATATCAACGACAACTTCTTCTTATCTAATCGCCCATACATTATTTAGGCTGGAGCTAGTGGCGATGTCGGTAAGATACTCGGCCGCGGATCAGTATGTGCGAGGTTCAAATCCAGGGTTCGTCCGTCACTGACATCGCACTCGAGTGAGGCAACTGACGTTAACATTTGCTTTACCAGCTTTTATTAAGCGTTTCCAGGGTGTTTGATGCATCAAAAGGTAAAATAGCCTAGTTTGCCACTGGCCACAATCGATGATGAAAAATCTGCTGTTGACAATTACTATCCAGCAAAATCATGGGCAGACTATACTTGCTCTTACAGAAGAATGGCAATTTTAGATTGCAATTTTTCAAACACAACATGCTGAATAAAATCTAATCCATCTGATATAATCGTTAGAAATCTTCTTAGAATTGGAATTATAACATTAAATATGTTTTTACAAATACGTAAGAGACTTTATATAAAACTATAAATTATAATCCATGTAATTAATAAAGATTTAACAAAAATGAAAGAATGCACTCATTTATTTATCCGAGTATGATGTCGAAAACGTTAGTTTCCCTGTCAAATGTAATAGAAATATAAAGCAAACAGATAAAGTTATAAAAAAAATTCCGACAGACTGGCGGTAAACGAACAGCAGACATACGAAGAGCTGACGAGGTTCATGATGAGCTCAACTAAATTACTTCTGACACCGCTAATCAAAGGCATCAGCGCTTTCGTAGCTTTATGTAATCTTAAATCTTAACTTACGCCGTCAATCTACAAAATTTCATCTCCGCTTAATGTAAGAACGCATAACAGCAGACGTCAAGGACATCTTCCGGTGTAACGTGATTAAAAAAGCAGTTTAACGAAAACTATACTGATGTGTAAGACATTAGAACATAACGCAGTTACAACAGTATAGAGATTTTAGTAGTTTTGTAATTATTTTAATTATTAGAATTATAATTCCCTGTGTTATGTCCGGGTTGTTTGAAGAATAGACCTACCGATGACTACACGTGTCGCAGGCGACTAAAGCACTAAGATCCAATCCAACACCAAAAAGGCGTTGGTTTGGATCGGTTGGTGAGTGCCTAGGCTCCAGAAATTGCTACAAGATTTTAAAAAACGAATAGAAGAGAGTATAGGGGATTGACTGATGATATGGTATGGGATAGAGAGGATTGGAGAAGGTCTATTCGTATCCCGACCCTAGTTAAACTGGGGTTAAAGGGGTGATGATGATGATGATATTATTATAACTGTGACAAGTTTAAATCGCGATTTAAATTAGACTGATTAACACTATATGAAATTTTGAAACCGCGGAGATCTAGCCTGCAGAATCGATTTGGCACTTTGCTGTCGGATACATGACTGTATATGACATCAGTTTGCCTGCCTGTCTGTCTGTCTGTCCGTCTATCCGTCCGTCCGTCCGTCCATCCATCCTTTAAACCGTTAATATTATTATTATATAATGATTATACCAGTCTGTTTTCAAAATAAAGACTGCATAAAGATTTGATATAGGCTTGGGAATGTAGTGTTCCTGAGATTCCTGATGCTAATTTAGTTCTAATGGTTCTTAAGTTCTTACTTAGTCATCTCTTGCGACAGAGCAATTTAAGGTTGATCTATTCCTTATGAGTCCGGAGACTCCAGACATATTATAATAGTCAGTTATAAGTAGCCGCTTAAAAAGCATTCCGTACATAAGAAATTATTTGAAAGTTTTGCTCAAAAGAAAGATGAAAGAGCTTTAGAGGCGGGTACAGAGTGGTAATGTCTGATTATAGTGAACCTATCAACAGTATCGCAAACCTAATCATCGATCTTCATTCTCTCTCTTTCACATCATAAACAAGTCTCACGTGTTGCTACTCCATCAAATCAGTCTGCCCTATATCAAGACTTTTCAAATAGTTAATTAAAAGACTTATTTCAAGCACGCACACTTTTCACTGGCTCAAATTTTGCTCTAAAAATGTATGTAGAGCAATAGACCTACTATATTAAGTATATATATATATATATATATATATATATATATATATATATATCTATATATATATATATTATAATATATATATATATATATATATAATATATATATATATATATATATATATAATATATATATATATATATATATATGTATATACATTATACACTGTATAATTCAAAAATAAGTCACGATTAGTCAATGAAAAAAAACATATTAGATGTTACAAATACGTGCCTTTGTCCAGTGCATAGTAGAATTGAGACAAACCAAACAGCAAACATAACACGGCATTCAGCCCTCTAGTGATATGACAAATCGAGCACTACTAAGCAAAAGTCAATATAAATTCATATAAAAATAAGTAGTTTGTTGATCAATTGGACATAGTCAGCAACACTAAAAAAGTGCTATAGTCGTCCATGAACACACCGAGCACAATATAGCACATAAAATACCGCAGCTCTATTACTATGACTTTGAGTTAATGCTAGGCTAGTGTAAGAACTGCTGAAGTTTCTGAAGCCAAATTAAAATTGAGTCCGTACCACAGAAACATCAACAATGTTTAGACAACCTGGACTGAATTAAGTAGAATCTACTGCGCCACATCTTTCAATGTAACTTGAGCTTGTAGCACAGAGACCGGCCAGCAGATGGCCAACCAGACGTCGATTATTATCATCCAACAAAATAACATTATAATTTATGGTTGGTGTTTCCTTTGTGTGAACACCTTACCTATTGTACAATGAAATAGACATACGCAGTAAAACGCATCCAATTCGCTGTAGTTTTCTAGTAAATGGCAAGTCCAAAGTACACCTTTCTAATATCTCTGCTTTGTTTCAATCAACGACCTACTCGTTGGTTGGTTGATTAATAATTGATGGTTGGTTTAAAAATGCTAAAACCTTTACCAAATCCTAAAGCAACATTTATGTAAGACAAATAATGACTTCTGGTATGGGTTCCCATTACAATCTTACAGGCTCGAGCCAGTGGCAGTGAAGCAGGTTATCAATCGCGGATCAGTGTGAGCGGAGTTCAAAACCTGGGTTCGTCCGTCACTGATATCACTTTCGAAAGATGAAACTGGCGTTAACTTCGGCTTTACTTTTCGGCTCGTACGACACAGCACTACACTATCGGTTTATACCTTGGTCCGAACACAACAAAGCAAACATGACCAAAATGGTACATGTAGATAGGTAGATAGATATTAAGACATGTGTCTCACGTTTTCCTAGATACAATTCCCTAGATACAATCCTATATACAATTCCCGAGATACAATTATCCTAGATACAGATACAATTTTCTCAACAGACTAGAGGATCAACAGACAGAGGATCAACAGACTGAGGATCAACAAACAGATGATCAACAGACAGATGATCAACAGACAGATGATCAACAGACAGATGATCAACAGACAGAGGATCAACAGACTGAGGATCAACAGACAGAGGATCAACAGACTGAGGATCAACAGACAGAGGATCAACAGACTGAGGATCAACAAACAGATGATCAACAGACAGATGATCAACAGACAGAGGATCATCACACTGAGGATCAACAGATCGAGGATCACTCCTCAGGTAAAAAATAAATTCTTTACAATATTCGAGAGGAAATATCGCTCAGCAGGAAGCCGTCAGATCTCTGTGACCTCTTACTATTGATCTTGTAATAAATCAGATGCGAGGAGGAGGACGGCAGAGGAATGCAGACTCTCAACTTTGACTCTGATCTGTAGACGTGAGGTTCATCACAAACCGCAACGACCTCATCAAAACGTTTGCGAAGACAGGAAAATTTTCAAGAAACTTGCCGTCAAAGAATTTAAATTATTAGGCCTATACACGATTCTTTACACAAACGCTTACACATAAAAATTAGTGGTTTTCTTAAAAGATGAAATTTACTGAATGAATGAAGTCTCATATAAAGTTAATATAGAAAAGCATTTAAAAACGACCTGATACTGAATTTATTCGTCTACGAAACAACTGAGCGAAACTGTCATCAGCTGTTGATTCGATATCATCCAGAGACAAAATGAACTGTCGAAACCATCGCCCATGCCCTTAATCTACCGGCTAATACAACAGAGACATCTAAGTTACTACAAGCAGCAGCTAAAGTATAGTTTTAAAGACTATTCACATAAAATCAGACATCATACGTAAGACAGAAAGTGCAAATTCCTCGATTTGGTTTCCAAATATTGAGAAAGGCCGTAATAAAATCAAACTCAGGCTTCGTATTAGACGCCTACAGCAGAAACAGAAGATTTAGCCTAGAAAATTATAACAGCAGTATTACGTTGAGGAGTTGAAGGCAATAGAGGATTCTTGATATTAAGTATTTCATAGGTTGTGCCCAAATTAACAAATAACAGTCTATGACTGTACCATGTATAAGTATACCGTGAATCTACCATAAAGGAGTGAGACAGAGAGACACACAGAGAGAGAGAGAGAGAGAGAGAGAGAGAGAGAGAGAGTGTGAGAGAGAGACAGAGACAGAGAGAGACAGAGAATACATTCAGTAGCATTAAATAAAAATATTTGTAATTTTCTAAACAATATACATGTAAATGGAGATGTAGGCTACACCGTATTATTTATAACCTAGAATACCAATTATTTTTATGAAGTCATAACGAATTGACCGATGTTCTTGAAATTTGAAGTCTTGGCCAGAAGTCAATTCGATTCTTAGGTAGAGGAATTTCGTTTGAATATCTTTTAGAACGGAAAGTTATATATTGACAAATGTAAAATTTAATGTCAATTTTGCGATAAATGACAGCTAGTATGATATTGTGACAAATATAATAATAATAATAAAGGTTTAACGTCCGTTTCCTCATCCAGGGATGATGTCAGGGACGTCCCCAACAGCACATATCACTACAGATCAATTCACCCAGACCAATCTGCGAAAGAAATGTGTTGAGGAGAAGCAAGGTCCAAAACGAAAGCCAGTCCGGTGATCAAAAAAATGGTCAGGGTAGATTGATTATGTCTATGGTGGGAAAAGGTAAGTTTTAAGCTTGCTAGAGAATGTTGAAAGAGAAAAACAAGAGCGAAGATTAGCAGGTAAAGAGTTCCAGATTGTGGGTGCTGCGTAAGAAAATGAACGTCTGCCCAATGACGTGAGAATATTTGGAACTGAGAGAAGATTGGCATCCTAAAAATACAAATGAAAAAAATTAGATAATTAGTAGCGATTAAATACCTTTACGTCCCGTCCCATTAACTTAATGAAAAGATTTCAATATTCATACACCAAATATACACCAGGATTATACACCACGACTGACCCCGTGTTGTGCTCGGGTGTGGATGGACCACTGCAGAATAGTGCAACCGCAAACAATCTGCCGCGTGTACGTAAGAGGCGACTAAAGGCAGGAGCTGAGGATGGCAAGAGGGAACCCACCTCACCATGAAATATTTCCCCCCAGGATTAAATGGTAATTAATCCACTTAACTGAGGAAGGCAACGGGAAACCACCTCAGAAGCCATATTTTTCCAAGCTATAGGCTACATAAGGTATGGATAAGGCATAGACTTTGTGAATGGATTAACTTGTTCATCTAAGGAGTGCTCTTATGGAGCGAGAAAACAGACTTTGAGTATGGATATGTACCTTGAACTTGCCACTTGGCAGTGCACTGAAGACACCAAATAATATCGGGTGAATAAAGATCATATACAATAAACCAATCATCAGTTACTAATATTATTACATCAAAAACACCGCAAGCCGTTCAACTTCGTCCATCAAAAGTGGCATTAAAGTCCTCAGCAAGATATCAATCCTCAGCAAAATGGCAAGCAAAAATGAATCCTTTCAGCTTTATTTCGCTTCATAGCCAAAGATCTATTATGAGAGGTCATAAAAGGTAGAATGGAAGGAAAAAGAGGCAGAGACAGACCGAGATTAGGTAAGATAGATGATTTAAAGACCCACTCATATGTTGAAATGAAGAGAAAGGCGGAAGACAGAGAAGAGTGGAGGCGTTATATAGCATGGACCTGCCAGTAGGCAGTGCACTAAGAGAGAACGAATGAATGAATTCCTTATTTCGCTTCATAACGACTAATTTAATTAAGTGAAACAACTTTTATAACGTTTTAGGTTAGATGAGAAATGAGTCATTTGCCAGAAGCGAAACTTGGATATTAAAAAAGTAAAAATACAGTAAAATTAAAATTTAATGATTAATCAAGCATGAATAATTTTAATGTCTACTTATACAGAGAGATTAAGGATTCTAAATAGGGGATTGTTGGTTGAGACAAAGAGCTCATTAAGATAATGTAAGCGGCTATCGATGACGCCTATTAACTCGACATAAAGCTGATAGAGGCAGATTAGTGCTGTTAGTCAAACATTTGTGTTGGGCGGTCACGCGTTTGCATAAACAGCACAACTGACAGCGCAGCTTGAAACAAGCCTCAGTGCCCTGTGCTTTCCGCCATAGCAGAAGCACAGGTTCTCTGGGAAAGTGTAAGCTACGTATCAAAACTTTCAAAACAATACAGTCTAAATTTCCATAGAAAATTATTTTCAAATCGTCTATCATATTCCCAAGTCTGATCACCTAAACTATTCTACTAACGTAACGTACTGAGCTAAATACATTTTACAGGTGTGGCGTCTGCATTAATTTCCAATTATATTAATTTAAAGTTACATAATTCATTACTTTTGTCAATAATATAACTGTTTATTTGTTCATTTCAGCACAAAATTTTACACACACATATGACATGCTTAACAGTAGCTAAACAAACACGCAAATGAAGTCGCTACCAATAAAGAGCCTACGCCCTGTAAAGTAATGCACTAGATAGTAGGTAGCTAGTACAAATTTGTTTGCTAGCACAAATTTGTTTGATAGAACAACTTTTTGTACTTCAAATATAAACATTTCATTAAATAAGTAACCCTAATTACAGCTTAATTTCGATAATACATATTTTCATTAATCATACCATGCTAGTTTAAAAACATTTTGGTTTTTAGTTGTTCTTTAATAAGAATCTAAAATAAAAATATCTTCAGTTCAAAGACTCGACCCTAATAACGTTTTCCTAAAAAAATTAATTACCTTTATTTCCCAGTCATTATCAAGAAAACAATAAGCTCATGTTGCGGATTGTTCATATATACGGGTATAATGCGATCCAAATCTGTAATTAACAAAACCACATGTCAATATAATATCCAATCGATGGACGCAGTGCAAACTAATTGAGATTGTTTAAAAGGCGACCAAGGCAAATTTACATCACTAAACAGAAATTCACTGACTTAATTAATTCCTGCATCGAGCGGTCAGTGCAGAGTCTATATCCCCAGGGGCTTAATGATCAGATCTGACAGATGGCTGGTATCCAGCGCCATAAAACAAATCACATTCTAACTGTTCAAATAGCAACTGTTATATGAGAACATATCTGCTTCCACAACATCGCTAATTCTATCTACTAGAGACTAATAAAATAGCTATATTTTTAATGTAACTATATTTTTTACCTTAAGCTGAAATCACAGGAAATCTAATGAGAGAGTGAATTGAGCGACAAATAGCAAGAGAAATAAAGTGACAGAGCGTGTGATTTTTTGAAAGTGATATATGATTTTCGTACAACTCTAGTGCGATCGAAAACTGCGAATGCTAGATGATTTGATAGAACAAATTAACATTTACATTTTAATTTAACGTATTAGGAAGGTAATATATGAAAAGAAACTACAGGATAGAAATGTGTGAAAGAATTATATGAAATGTCAAAAACTTGCCATATAATTGTTCAATACATTCAGGAGAGAGATCTATTTGTTATATGTAAGTCTCTCTAATTTCTACTGGTATGGACAAGACAAATTACTGATTTAAATATTTATATCCTCCGCTTTTTTCATAACTACACAAAAACTCCTTACCAAATTATCCAGCACTAAGTATTGCTTTTTCTCTAGTTACCTTCTCTTTTTTTAATTGCCCTGGGCTGTATAAGGCCCTGGGTTAAAGAATAGGATAAAAGAAAGACTTTATTTAATTAAAAGAAAGATGAAAAAGAAATATTTACAATAATTCCTCTACGCTCTTGGAGGCCGCATTCGCCAATGTGCCACGAACGCATTCACTTTCTCTTTTATTTTTTCTTTTATTACACATTCTCTCTTATTTTTTATTTTATCACCTATTTTATCACACCATTAACACTTAGTGCAAGTCATATCCAGCACTTCTTATAGTTCCTAACTTAAAGTAATCCGTAATAGCCACAACACGTTCGGGGTTCAAAATCTGAGTTTTCTGTCGCTGATAGACTTCCAGAGATTAAACTGACGTTAACATCGGCTGTATCTTTTGATCACAATATTAATTTTCTATATATGTGATACATTTGTGACCAGTAGACTGAAGCTATATGCCCATCATCAATCAATGTGCTAGATTTGTGACCAGTAGACTGAAGCTATATGCCCATCATCAATCAATGTGCTAGATTTGTGACCAGTAGACTGAAGCTATGTGTCCATCATCAACCAATATGCTAGATTTGTGACCAGTAGACTGAAGCTATATGCCCATCATCAATCAATGTGCTAGATTTGTGACCAGTAGACTGAAGCTATGTGCCCATCATCAATCAATGTGCTAGATTTGTGACCAGTAGACTCAAGCTATGTGTCCATCATCAATCAATGTGATAGATTTGTGACCAGTAGACTCAAGCTATGTGTCCATCATCAATCAATGTGCTAGATTTGTGACCAGTAGACTGAAGCTATGTGTCCATCATCAATCAATGTGCTAGATTTGTGACCAGTAGACTGAAGCTATGTGTCCATCATCAATCAATGTGCTAGATTTGTGACCAGTAGACTCAAGCTATGTGCCCACTCATCAATCAAAACAACGCGGCTGATTTGATTGCAGGTGTTCGGTGCCTTAATTATTACAAGTCTGACCTAACCTAACCTCTGCACCTCTGCTCAATACACATCCGCAATACCCGCAGCTTCGAATTACCGCCCAGAGCAGCGTAATATCTGCAGTTCATAGGCATACATTCTTTATGTTTCCATTTCCAAGACAATTGTTAAGTATGTTACAATTCTCAGCATAAAATTATCCCATTAAGAATCTATGATTCTCGCAGCCGAACAAAGCTGCTCGCTGATCATAATAAAAATCTTAAGGTATATAATTATTTTCTAGTTAACAGAGGTTATTGAACAGCAAAGCGAGCGAAATAAATTATACACTCCGCCAGATGAACCAATATTTGTAATGCGATGGAACAGGATGAAGGAATAAGAGCGGGATTAAGCAAATTAGAGCTAATTTCTGGAGGAAGGTGTTAACATGTTGTGCAGTGAGGCGTGACGCGACAGCTGATAACATGACAGTAATTCCAGACAGCTTCCCTCCATCCATCACTCCTATCACTCCCCTCAATCCATTACTCCCTATCACTATCTCAATCCATCACTCCCTATCACTACCCTCAATCCATCACTCCCTATCACTCCCCTCAATCCATGACTCTCTATCACTATCTCAATCCATCACTCCCTATCACTACCCTCAATCCATCACTCCCTATCACTCCCCTCAATCCATCACTCCCTATCACTCCCCTCAATCCATCACTCTTATCACTCCCCTCAATCCATCAGTCCATATCACTTCCCTCAATCCATCACTCCATATCAGCGCCACCCAGCAACCCTCTCCTACACCGAACTGTGCACATCAATAGCTCGTGTTATGTGCACATCAAGTGCTCGTGCTATGCGCACATCATGACAGATGGTTACAAAATATATAATCTAGTAGTTTAACAGATTTTCAGGTAAAAGTCGCAATAGTTAAACTATTTAGTTAAAAGTTATTAATAGCTAAACTATGTTCTTAGCTAAATTTTGGCAAATACTTGCAAATACTTTTGTAGTTATTGCCCATGTCTACATTTGTCTACTCTCATTCAGCCTCATGCTCCATAAAGAGCACTTCATAGATTAAAGAATTAATTGCTTCACAAAAAAGTCTCTGCCTTTGAAGTAACCAATAGCTTGGGCAAAAATAAGGCTTCTGATGTGCTTTCCCTTCAATGGCTTTTTAAGTTTTAGTTCAGTCGCCTATTTCGACAGGAGTCGTTTACTGCGGTCTATTCTTCATTGTCCCGGACACAACACGGAGAATTGATGATATCGTTTTTCTAATTTTTTAACATCACAGAACTAATGCATCATCATTATTATCATCATCATCTTCCCGTCAATCCCAGTTCAACTAGAGTCGGGATTATACATTCTTTGTTGCAATTCATGAGCCTAGGCGCTCATCAACCGAATACCCTTTCTGACGCTGGTTTGGATATTAGTGCTTTGTCATCCTTTATGACACGTGACAGCTAGCACAAGTATAAAGTTTAATTATATTATAACTTAATTTGCAAAATAAAATCAGTTGCCATGTGTAGCCGCATTTTGAGACAAGTTTATATTTCCGACGTTCAGGTCTTCGCTAATCCAATAGTCCTATTGCTATATCCGACAGGAATTGTACCCAGGCGTCCAACCACTGCGAGAAGGAAGCAGATAGCGTGACCTCGAGTCCCTGCCCGAGGTCAGTGGGCGTCCGCTGAGTGGAAACATATCCGTGTCGTCCCTCCCGCGTCCGTTAATAATCAATCAGTGCACGCTGGTAATTTGTTGATTGAATCATTGCATGATAGAGAACCGGTGCAGGCGTGAGAGGAGTTAGAGAGAGAGAGAGAGGGAGGGAGAGAGAGAGGAGGGGGGAGAGAGAGAGACATGTAGTACAGTGAAAGAGGAAGTTTCTAGAATAAAGAGTAGGACTAATGTAGGGTACTTAGAAGATAGAATAGATAATAAGTACAAAACAGGACTGCAAGAAGAAGAAAAGTGAGGTATTTGGGTATGGTAGCAATACTATTACAAGTAAATAGCATATTTAAAGTAAAGAAGGTACAAAGTACAAATCACACAAGTCAGGACATAAATTAACAGAGCAAACGTTTCTACAAAAACAAGCTGGGTATAGTAAATAAAACACTTATAATAGTAAAAACTATTCATGACACAAAAGGTTATGCCTTATCCTTAACCTTGTGTAACCTGTAATTTGGGGAAAAGACGGCTTCTTACGAGGTTTCCCGTTGCTTTTCTCAGTACGGAGTCTGAAAGCAAACTCTAAGTATGACTATGTATCTAGGACCCACCAATTCACAGTACACTAGAGAGAGAAAGAGCGAGAGAGAGCTAGAGAGAGAGAGAGAGAGAGAGAGAGAGAGAGAGAGAGAGAGAGAGAGAGAGAGAGAGAGAGAGAGAGAGAGAGAGAGAGAGAGAGAGAGAGAGAGAGAGAGAGCTAGACAGACAGAGAGAGAGAGAGAGAGAGAGAGAGAGAGAGAAAAGCTGTTTTACATTGAGATAAGCGAGAGAACAAACACGGCAGGTTTTGTGCTCAAGTGGCCACTCAGACCCAGACGTTGAGAGCTGCGGTTCGATTTCATGTTAGACATTGGGTAATCATATTAGCGTGAAATTATATTCCTCAGCGAAACAAAGCAACCGATAATTATAATATGACATCTTCCTGCATCGGTCTGCCATATATTCCACAGCAAGGTAATTATTTCAATTCTCTAATTATACGGACGTAGAATGATTAATTACCTGTCGCCAACAGCCGTCCGTCTGTAACAAAGAACTCTGCCGGCAGCAAATTTTAAATAACACTAATAATGCCAGACTTCTTATTTTAAAATATATCAAATATGCCAACCATGTAATACGAATAAACATAGAGTATTTTTATACCATTTTTACTAATACATTCACAATTTCATTACAGATAACCCGAAGTAGGAAGGAAGAATAATGCTTATTTTATTGTACATATTAAATTTAATAAGAATGTCTATCTACCAAAAAGCTGACCGCATTACGAAACACTTCACCAGAGCACACCCTAGTATTTCTCTTAGAAAATTGAGGCTATTAAGCTGATTTCTCCTCAACACCTGCGTAGTAGCGACATATTCTATCATGGCTCATACCTATCTCTCTTATAGCCCAACGGCATATACCTCTTCCAAAATAAATTCTATAAACAGCTTTCCTTTCCAATTCTAATTTGTTATTAAATCATCTAACATCCGTGGACTCTGTTAGATGATTTATTTAGAGATAAAACGGAAGTTGAAGAGAGAATTGGTTGAAAAGTACTTTCAAGAGTACATTATTATTATTAGAGCCACAGTTCCATATAATCTTTAACATACTCTTATTAACTATAGTTATGCAACTCTGCTGAGATTGATGTATATAATATTCAACAAAATTTCAAGATTAGAATAGGTTCAATGGAAGATCGAGAGTTCTATAATTAAGTAAGAATTAATATAGTTCCTTAGGATACTCATAAGTGTTATTTTGAGTGGTTGTGTCCGGGTGGTTTGAAGAATTGACCAAACGGTGACTGTTCGTAGAAGGCGACTAAAGCATTAAGATCCATACCAACGTCAGAAAGGGCATTAGGTTGGTGAGCGCCTAGGCTCCAGAAATTGCTAAAAAATTTAAACGAATGGAAAGGTCTCAAATATGAGAATGACTGATGATATGATGTAGGACAAAGGGGATATGAGACAGTCTATTCGTATCACGACCCTAGTTAAACTGGGATTCAAGGGAAGATGATGATGATGAGATCCTCAAAAATTAGCTACATTACTTAAAAGTAGTCCCTCTGTAATAACTGTCATACTGAGGAAGTTGTCGTCAATAATAGCTGTCTTACTTATGACGTCGTCCTAAGTAAAACATTTATTAATGACTATCCAAGTAAAGACGGTTATTTAAGAAAGTAAAGATGATTACATAAAAGTTACATAGAGATAGAGATACATAACTTTTTATTAGCTATCTATCTATTTTGTTAGAGACTGAGTGATGGTTGTTAGTTTGGCTATAAGCAATTTCTGAGATGACATATAGCCGCATTAGTAGGAACTGATAGGTGGAGAGGTCGCTATAGGATTACATTAGCAGTGGAGTAGCGTAAGTCTACGCCAAAGTGCTGCAGTAATTATCAGGTGAAATTCGAGCCTTCAGTCAATTTTGAAAGAATCTGCGCAAGTGCCGATCTGAGATAGACCAAGACAGCAACAGCCGTTAAATTTCAACACTCTTCTAATCTTGTCTACAACTAGACCTCTCCTATTCTATCCTTGTTCAGATTACATACGCGTATCTAAGCAGAAATCTAAATAAGACGAAATAATACCTACAATTATTTTAAGAAGGGAAGTATTGAGATTTAATGGTTCCTCAGACAGGGAGCTAATTTAAGCTAAAAGACGTTCTGCTTATCGGCAGCTAACATGTACCTTTCAATCGGTTATAAAAGTCTAGATAGATTTAACTAATAGAAGCGATTACTGCCAGACATTGGTTTTCCGAGATTTCCTAAAATTAATTGGCGGTAATTCATGGCGTTCTTTCAGTGCACTGCCTATTGGCAGGCCCATGGCATATAACTCCTCCATAATTTTATATTTCTATCCTCTGACTTTCTCTTCATATCATTTCAGGATTTATACAGTTAAAATTTAGTACTATATCAGAAAATTGCTTAATGATTATTGATTTTATATAATACTTAATTTACGTTTAATAAAGTATTATATCACTTTAATGCATCCCTTATATATTCTATATTCTATATAAAGCTATACACAAGAACAGACAACAAGAGGTAAATGAAGTTCTTAAAAAGTACAATAAAATAAATAAATTTATTAACCTCTGATAAACTAAAGACATAGCTTACACGTTGTTGTAGTAAAGTAGTATACCGAATAATATAAGAGAGTATAATAATATAGTATAAGAAAGATCAATAAGTATGATGGAATGACGCCACTGCCCAGTAAATGTTAGTCGAAGCTGAGGAAGGAATAAGGGCCCACCTCGTTATAAGCAGAATCCCCCAAGAATAATGGTATAGCAAAAAGAATGTTGTAGATGACTTAAAGATCCACTCGTACGTGGACGTGAAGAGGAAAACGGAAGATTGAGAAGAGTGGAGGCGTTATATACTATGGACCTGCCAATAGGCAGTGCGCTAAGAGATCAATAAGTATACAGAATATCCTGCATATTTAAATACAGGTACATGTATATTCTGTATGCCTAAAGAAAACACAAAAATATTCATATCTTGATTAGACCGATCTTCACAGAGACAGACACCGATAACGACACTGATAAATGATAGTAAAAAGCTACTCTAAATAAGAATGAACGATAATTATTTATATACAGTCACAGAATTATTTTAATACTATTCTAGTAATTTAAGAGCGGCAATACGATAAATAGCAGCTAGTAAAAATCAACTCTGAATTACAAAATTGAACCCAACGTCTCATGTTAGTCACCATTTTAATGTATAAATGCAGAGAGGACAGTCACACGCTCGTACATATCCTTTCCAATCTCCCTTCTATCACTCTTCTTTCTGTTCTCCTCACATCAATGCAGAGGGTGTTAACTGTAAGCGCTATTTGCAAACATGACGTGGTGTGAAATCACCGAACAGAACAACAGCTGTACACTTAATATATGCGATGTTGATTCTTCCATGAAGGAGGTTCGGAACTTGGAGTTGAAATAAGATGGAATGCCTAAATTTGAAGTTAGGATTTAAACTTGATGAACGAATTGAGTCAATAATAGTAACATTTAGTCTAGCTATTGGCAAAGTTAAACTTGATGAGAGAAGTGCTAATTGATATGTGAACTCGATGAGAGAAGTGCTAATTGATATGTGATACATACTCTTTTCTCCATGGGTCTATATTCTGCGCTTAGCTCTTGCATGAGATTATGGATTTGCACTGTCTTAATCTCGCTTTCTCTTCAGTCTTTGTAATCTCAATAGCCACTGTGTGTTGTTTTTTGCGTCTTATGGCACAGAGTCCGCTTGAGACGTTCCTGACATTTCCTTTTGTCGAGGAACAGGACGCTAAAGCCCTATTGAGTGACTCGTATATTCGAACTGCTAATTACATTTCTTGTTGAAGAAATGTAAATAAATTGCAGGACGGTTAGCACTGCTCATTACAAGCGGTTTAGCATCGGTTACGAAAGGCATTATTTCTTTTCTGCCTACATGAATGCTGAATGTACAGACGGCGGAGTGTGTAGAGCGAAAGACAACGTTAGAAAAATGGTCAAATTCCGATTCTGAAGCGCAGTGAATCTCTCGTGGAAGAGTAGATTAGAGAGTAACAATTTTGACATAATAATGGACTAAATTAAATTTCCTTAAGGTTTAAACAAGCGGTATTAAAAATGTACTTAAAGTATGTGCTCAGCTCAAATAGTTCATAAACATGAGTATAGTCGGCAGAATAGAACCTACGAATCGGCCGATATCCACTACAAAAGATTCTCGGCTGTACTCGATTCAGCAGAAGATAGTTAAATGAATGTAACATACGCTGAGAAGCGATAGATATCATCATGGATTCACCGTAACCATTTCACTATGCTGACCGTATCAATGTAATCATGGATTCACCGTAACCATTTCACTATGCTGACCGTATCAATCTTATCATCTCGAGAAACTGGAGACGCTCCAACCAGTTAATATAACATCATAGTGGAAAAATAGGTAGAAGGATAGGGTGGGTGGATGTGATTGTATTTGAAGTACTTAAAACACCGGGTTGTGAAAACAGTTGCACCTGGCGGTCGAGCGGTGCACTAAACACCTTCAAACGATGCTCTTTATTATGACTGCCTTTAACGGCAATAATACAAGAAAAATAAACCATTAACTATACCAAAACACCGTGGAGCGGAAACAAACTTACAGTCTAGAAAATTATGCGAGAAGATATATGTATAGGCTATATATATATATATATATATATATATATATATATATATATATATATATCACTACCTATTTCAGTCTAACATTTTCTCTTTATCTGTTATAGAATGATCTAATCACCATATCGTTTAGAATATATATATATATATATCTATTATATATATATAATTTATATAGGATATATATTAGATATAATATATCTTCCTATATATATTCTACATACCATCATATATATATATATAGGCGATATATCTTATATATCTATCGCATATATATTATATATATTATAATATATAATAGAATATAGATATATAGAATATCTATATAATATATCTATAGAAATCTATATATTAATCTATATAGCTATATAAATAGAATATATATATATATATATTATATATAGAATATATTATATATTATATATATATATATAGAATATAGATATATAGAAGATATATATAATATATATATATATATTCTATATATATATATATATATAATATATATAATATCTAGATATTTTCTAAACGTATGGTTATTAATCATTCGAGAACAGATAAGAGAAAATGTGTAGACTGAAATAGTATATATCTATATACTATATATCTATCTTTATATATATATAATATATATGTATATATATATAATAAATTATAATATACTGTATATATATATACTGTTATATATGATATAATATATATATAATATATATATACATGTTATCTATATATACTGGGGTAATATATATATATAGTATGTATATATATATATATATAATAGAGAGAGGGTGGGGGGGGGGGGGGGGAGGGGGGAGAGGGGGGGGGGGGGAATGGGGGGGGGTGGGGGTATATATATATATATATAGAGAGAGAGAGAGAGAGAGAGAGAGAGAGAGAGAGAGAGAGAGAGAAGAGAGGGAGAGAGAATACCAGGGAATATGCTAAATCAGTATTACAATAAATGGTCCGAGATTGGAACAGATAAGGAGTCTAGTATATAGAGTTCAATCTATGATGGGAAATGTTAGGCTGAAAAATGTAGTAGGATTGCACAAGCAAAATAGGCCGTTGGTATTAAGAAAGAAGCTTTAACAAAAAGTCAAAAGAAAGCCACAGAGATAAACGAATGTGAAAACCTTAGTAGGCCTTTATTGTATGGATATGAAACATAGACCTACAGGAAGGAAAATATCAGGAAACTACAGTGAAAGCATTGGTACTATGGATATGAGAAGAATGGAAAATATTAACAGGACCAAAAAAGTTCTAAATGAAGAAGTTCTGCAGAGAGTTGTTACAGATAGATAGTTGATAACTGTTAGTCGATAAATGCATTACGAAAAATGAAAGAGAAGTAGAGATGGATGTAGAGATTACTAGTGGTAGGTTAAGATTTTGCTCAGAATCTTGAGGAAACTAAGGCATATTGTTAACGTCTTGATATGTAGAGTGGGAATACATTTGTAGTCAATGAAAGCAGATTTAATTTAAATAGTTTTAAGTTTATTTATCTGACCTCTCCTGCCTGAGCAGAAAACTAACAGCTAAAACTTGTGTATATATAGAGCAATGGTGTAGAACATGTTACAGTTTCATATTTTACTAGGAACGTTCCAAACGTCGCCTTTATGTGAGGTACAGGACGTTAAATCTTCATTGTATTAAAAAATATTCTACTTATTGACCACACAATATCAAACCGGAGCATATTGAGTCCACTTACTGGTGTACACTTGACCGGGACTGTATCGCTTCGCGTGACCAACTATTTGTATCCTGAATCCGCCATCCCCCGGAGTGGGATCCGTCCTCTGGAATGGCGGATCTCTGACGCAAATATTCCGAGTGTTTCGATAGTGTCCGGATCTCGCTTGAGATTGAGAGATAACGGAAAGACAAAACGCTAGTGTGTATAAAAATGGTCCAATTTTATCCATTTTTGATAATGTAATTTTAATTGCTATGTATTTACATTAGTTTAATGTTATGAAACCTTCAAAACTACGACGAATGAAATACAATAGTATTTTAAAAATCAACTACATATTGACAATATTATACAATTAAGATTAAGTCCTGAACCTTTTTATGTATAAGGTAACAGTAAATCACTCATCTACAGAGCAGACTATTCTATTAGCGATCGTAGGAAATAAGCTTTAAATCTACAGAAACTCGTTTGGTGAATCAAAAGTTAAAATCATCATTTGGCTGAATTCAGTGGCGATATCGATAAGATATCCGATCCGACTGCGGATCAACAGGTGCGGGGTTCAAATTCTGGGCTCACCCATCACTGATATTGCTATTGAGAAATGAAATTGACGTTAACAAGTTGACGTCAACATATCATTTCTTGATCATAGAATCTCTGATCCTTCATTATCAGATCACAGTGTGTTTTTCTGTAAATTGCCTGTGACTGTTAATGTACACCCTTCCAGAACACTCAAAACTTATACAAAACTCTCTTCTACATTGATGCCTTCTCTGCCGATATTGTGTCCTCTTCTTTGTATTTTAATCCTTCTTCAACTGTTACCGAATTTTCAGCTCAATTTAGCTCCGTACTTTCTTCTATATTAGAAAAACATGCCCCTCTCAAGACCATTCATTGCCGCTCAAAACCCTAGGAAACCATTCATTTCTGAACAAATCCTTCTGAACAAAAATCAGAACGTTCCAAACTCGAAACTAAGTTCAAACAGGATCTGAAAAATCCGCCTGAAAAATCCGCCTAAACTAAGAAATCCAGACATTAAGTCCAAGAACCTCAAACAAAGAAAATTATTAAATAAAATGACTAGATCTGCTAAAAGTTTGTACTATCAAAATCTAATCTCGCAGAATCAAAATTGTCCCAAGAAATTGTGGGGAACACTTGACTCTCTGCTTGATTGCACCATTCCCAAGTCACTCCCCTTACCACCTCACCATCTTCTCTTGCTACCTCTTTTCTCAACTTTTTCGATGAAAAAATAGCCAAACTCTGTAGCTCTATACCCTCCAACTCCATTGACACCGACAACTCTATTTCTGTAAATATGCCTGAACCACCACTACTTTCTAGTTTTGAACCAGCTAAACCGGAAGAAATACGCAATTTTATTTTTGGCTCTACCGACTCATCTTGCTGCCTTGATGTTATTCCTACACGATTACTGAAATACTGTATAGATGTCTTAGTTGCTCCTATTACTTACTTAATCAACCTCTCACTCTGAGAAGGTATCTTCCCGACCTCCTTCAAACAAGCAGTTGTATCTCCTTTGCTAAAAAAGCCTTCTCTACCAAAAGATGCTATTTCCAATTACCGTCCTATTTTCAATCTTAACTTCATCTCTAAACTTCGTGAAAAAGTAATTTATACCCGTTTATGCACTCATCTTGATTTTTTCTCTTCTCTCTCTCATTATCAATCTGCCTATAGAAAACCCCATTCCATTGAAACCGCTCTTCTTCGTATAAATAATGATCTTAGCTTGGCCATGAGTAGTAAACAGGTTTCTGCCTTGGTTCTTCTAGATCTCACTGCTGCCTTTGATACAATTGAACATGGCATCCTAGTAAATAGGCTTAAATCTCGTTGTGGCATATCTGATTCTGCTTTTTCCCTTCTCACATCATATCTCTCATGTCGCACACAATCGGTTGTTATTGGTCAAAATCGCTCTTCTGAACTACCCCTCCTACGCGGTGTTCCTCAAGGTTCAGTGTTAGGTCCATTGCTCTTCTCTTTATATATCACTCCTCTTAGCTACCTGCTTGCTCAGTCCTCCATAAATTTTCATTTCTATGCAGACGACACACAACTATATATTCCTTTTCTAATCATGATTCCGATCAGAAACTGGCTCATCTCTCATCCATTCTAGAAAAGGTTTATTCCTGGTTTTGTGCTAACCGTCTTGCTGTTAATCCCTCCAAAACTGAATACCTTTTAATTGGCACTCCTTTGCAAAGAAGTAAAATTACCAATAACTCTGTTAATTTTCAGAATTTTGTTCTTTCACCTTCTCGATCTGCCAAAAACCTTGGAGTCATATTTGATGAAAACCTTGACTTTAAATCCCAAATCTCTTCTGTTTGTCGCGCTTCTTTCTTTCACATTCGTCAGATTAGGCAAATACGTCCATCCCTTACTAGAAATTCAGCCACTATCCTTGCTAATTTTATAGTTCATTCAAAGATCGACTACTGTAATTCATTATTACATGGGTTGCCTACTTCTTCTCTCAATCGTTTGCAGCACGTCCAAAATTCTCTTGCACGTGTTGTTTGTAAGTCCTCTCGACTTCAATTTCGCTCTCTCTCTCTCTTCTTCGCAGTCTTCACTGGCTCCCTGTTAATCAACGCATAAAATATAAAATAGCTCTATTAACTTTCAAAACTCTGCGATTTAGCAAGCCTTCTTACTTATCTGAAATTCTTCTTCCCTATCGCCCCTCACGTACACTTCGCTCCACCGATGCCAATCTTCTCTCAGTTTCAAATATTCTCACGTCATTGGGCAGACGTTCATTTTCTTACGCAGCACCCACAATCTGGAACTCTTTACCTGCTAATCTTCGCTCTTGTTTTCTCTTTCAACATTCTCTAGCAAGCTTAAAACTTACCTTTTCCCACCATAGACATAATCAATCTACCTTGACCATTTTTTGATCACCGGACGGGCTTTCGTTTAGGAACTTACTTCTCCTCAGCACATTTCTTTCGCAGATTGGTCTGGGTGAATTGATCTGTAGAGATGTGTGCTGTTGGGAACGTCCCTGACATCCTCCCTGGATGAGGAAACGGACGTTAAACCTGTATTATTATTTATTATTAACATCGGCTTTACGGCTTTTGAAGACATCAAGTTGAATTACATCATTCAAATGAATACTATTGTAGAGGTGGAATCCTAATATGTTTTTTTTTCAATTTTAGTGCATCTACTTTAATTTAATGTTGCAGTACTCTGCAAAAGTACTTCACACTAAAGCGTATTTTTTAGAACACTTCCATATATCTCACGGATCCAATTCAGAAATCATGAAGTCATCCAGAATTTGAATCACAAATTTAAAGTAAATACTATAGTTTCTCTCCGTTCTTATACTCAACTAGCAGAAAACTTCACTGAACAGAAACTCCGCTGTTAATTATATTAGCTTACGGGCTTGTCAATTCAGCGTTAATTGCTTTAATTATGAAACTGCTCGACGCAATTAAAGTCCAACTAATATCGCATTATAGTGGCTGGACTTCTATATATGCACAAAAAGGTTGTACTGAAAATTTCAAAATCTTTGTCCAGTACTTAAGAACTTCTATAAGTCACCATTTTCATAATTTATCGAAATGTATAAAATTTGGAATAGCATCATAAATAGATACAATATTTTATTACACAAAATCATTGCACGTAGCTCATCTTTAATCCTGTCCATTGTAGCGCACAGCCTTCGTTACTCTGCTCTTTAGCTCCATTTAAACCAGCCACTCGAACGTCCTTCCATAGGAAGGGGTTAGTTCAATTCAATTTTATTCCATAGCATTGTAAATGTAAAGTCCTCTCTGATCACATGCATTACTACTTTCACTGTTCCAGAACAAAATCACAACTAATCTTGTTTCAGCTTAATATCAGATTTTAATGTAAAAAGCCCGTAAAGCTAATGTTAAAGTCACTTGTTACGTTAGTTTCCTCACTCGCAAGCGATGTCAGGGACGGGCGAGCCCAGGATTTGAACCCCGCACATACTGATCCGCGGTCAAGTTTCTTATCGACATCGCCACTGGCTTCAGCCAATATTATATTAAAAATTTAACAATAAATGTTACATATATGTTGCTTATGCTCGAAGAGATCCGCTTGCTTTGAAATAAAGCAGTGTTTTAAATATTGCACTGTTTTAAGATCTCGCTTTTTGAATTTTCAAGTGTTCGGATGGTGTGAAATAGACTGATGTTTCTGGTGTTACAAGAGATGACCGTGCTAGATGTTCACAGTATCGCTTCTGTGTAGAAAAGAGAACGTTAAATGATTTATAAATTATAATATTTGTATGATAAAATAAACTCAGAATGAATATTGATGTATGTCAATGAAAAATTAATGTTCATTTACTAAATGTTCACGTCTATCTTTAATATTGAAGCTTACAAATTCTTAAAATTAGTGCATTCTAGTCAAACGTGCTACATAGATAAGTAATATTAAACAGATTGTCTCGTTACAATACGACTGCAGCTGCCCTTATTAAAACATTGTCACTAGAAGGAATTCTGCAATGCCACTAATATGCAATGCCACCAATAAGTTCAATTCGATTGCATTAGAGAGACATAGCAAAGCCTAAAGCCTCAACATCTTTTAGATCGATGCCAACTAAAGATCGATCTTAAAGATTTGAAGATGTTAGAGTTAGGCTATGAGGTCTCGCTAATATTTACAGTGAATTTGATAAAATTTGTTAAGCACTATTTTTATTGAGAGTAGGCCTACTCACTGATAAAACCTACTAAGCATGTCTATAGCATCGTAAAATCACAATATATAGAGACTACAATCTAGAGAATAAACAACTATTGTATGTACGTTATTCGACCAGCAGCGACTGACGGACGCTGGGCTGCTAAAGTTCTGCTGCATCGCCGAGCTGATCACGTGGGACAGTGAGCCTGGCGAGAGAGAGAGAGAGAGTGAGAGAGAGAGAGAGAGAGAGAGAGAGAGAAAGAGAGAGCGAGAGAGAGAGAGAGAGCGAGAAAGAAGAGAGAGAGAGAGAGAGCGAGAGAGAGAGAGAGCGAAAGAGAGCGAGAGAGAGAGAGAGAATGCCAGAGAGAAAGAGAGCGAGAGAGAGAGAGAGATAAAGCGAGAGAGAGACAGAGAGAGAGAGACAAAATAGAATATCTGACGAATATCCGAGATGTCCAACTTTTTAAAATAGAGAAACACAAATTAATATCTTATAATAAAAATTAACATTAAATAATTAACTTTTGTCGTTTCCTGTATGAGAGGAAAGGAGGATGTTAAGATCACTTCAGAATGACAGAAAGTATCCTGAAATTAAAACAAAACTTTAGCCTTTTACTAAATTAGAGTTCTGTACAATAAGGACTACAATATACAGCAATTCATTTGATGTATTTTAATTCTATTATTAGCAGAATTACTAATTTGTGTTAATTTGTGTTAGGTTATAGAAATATGTGAAGAAAATATATGCCATGGACCTGCCACTATGTAATACACTATATTTGAGAGTGAGAAAAAATAGAAAGGGCATGGAAAATCTTCAAATATCCTACACTGGCAGCGAAGCGAAAATGAACCCTATACAGTATTTAATAACACAATCAGAAAAATTAAGTACTGATTGACAGACATAGCATAGATATACTAAGCAACTTAAAGCAAGCACCAGTACTTGTAGATCAATTGAGAGTAAGGAAAAGTTAAAATAGGATAACAGAGACAGACATAAGAAGAGAGAGAGAGAGAGAGAGTGAGAGAGACAGGCACAGAGACAGAAACAGAGAAAGACAGAGGCAGAGAGAGAGACTGAGAGAGAGAGAAATATAAGAAGAGAGAAACACAAGAAGAGACAGACACAAGTCTCGCAGGAGATGAGACATAAGAAGAGACACAAAAAGACGACATACAAGGATTACCCACAAGAAGAGGAGAGAGACAGAAATAGAGAGACCAAAAAGGAGACAGAGACACAACAAGAGACAGGCACAAGAAGAGGAAAAGATAGCGGAGAAGATAGACTTATAAAGAAAGACACATGAGAAGAGAAAAACATACGAGAGAAATATAAGAGGAGATGATACAAAAAGGGTCAGATGCGATGAAAGACAGAGAAAAAAGAAACACATGTGAGTCACAAACACAAAAAGAAACATAGACAAGCTGATAGACAGACACAAGAAGAGATGGAAAAGATGAGAGACAGACACAAAAAAGACATAGACAAGATGAGAAACCGAGACAAGAAGAGACATAGACAAGATGAGAGACCGAGACAAGAAGAGACACAGAAAAGATGAGAGACCGAGACAAGAAGAGACATAGACAAGGTGAGAGATCGAGACAAGAAGAGACATAGGCAAGTTGAGAGACCGAGACAAGAAGAGACACAGAAAAGATGAGAGACCGAGACGAGAAGAGATATTAAGCGGATGTTGGAGCTGCTCACAGAGATAGTAGATTGAAGATAAGTTGTGACATCATCCAGTCGAGAAAGTCTATTTCCGTTTAATAACATACACATCCTAGAAGCTCGCAGCTCTGCCCGTGCTGTTCAATGCCCAATCACCGGTCCCCGTCGAGTAGAGGAAACACATCAACTTACTAACCGGGTTGTCACAGCAGGCCCCTAAACCGTTAGCAAAGATTTATATCCACTATTCGACTATGCAGCTACGGCATATGTACAACTTTATAAAATATGTATCATGTACGTAATGGCTTAAACATGGCAAATACAAAAGACTACAAGAATAGAAAAGAATGCGATATCTCTGCAAATGACAGATTAGAGCTCTTTAAAGTTTAAAATCAATCACATTATTTAAAATTTAATCGCATTTAGGGCGTAACCGGCGGCTGTAAGTTTTTACTTTAAAATCTCAGTAAAATATAATTTTACATTTTTGGAATAAACAGCTTTCAGTAATTAGCTCAAAGATTTCAAAAAGCTGACAGTTCTTAACAGGAAGATAGATTTGACAGTCTAATTAAGCTAGGCCTGCATGTACGCGCAGGGGCGGATCCAGGAATTTTTTAAGGGGGGGCCCGAAATTATTTTTTGGACAGTGTTCACATTTTTGCTTACGCCACCCCTTCTTCGGGACGTAACGCAACCAGAAAAAATGCAGTGTGGGGGGCTCAAAATTTTTCAGCATACTGCGCACGGCTCCTAGAGTGAGTATATCCCCCCCCCCTCACACCAGTACTAAAGTGAGAGGAAAACCTAAAATGCCTAAAATCCTA
This sequence comes from Enchytraeus crypticus, assembly GCA_905160935.1. NCBI lineage: Eukaryota > Metazoa > Annelida > Clitellata > Enchytraeida > Enchytraeidae > Enchytraeus > Enchytraeus crypticus. The sequence goes on along the minus strand of CAJHZI010000214.1, from coordinate 9,682 downwards.
CATTTGTTTAGGAAAAGAGTAGGTTAATTTTTTCACCTCTGAGGCTATGAAGTAACTCCGCGGATCTGGACCAATTGCAAAAGTGACCTAATTTTGGCGGAAGATGGGGGGGCTTAAGCCCCTCGATCCCAACCAAGGCTGCTTGCACCACTGTTCCGGGAGAGAGTTCACATTTTTTATTTACACCCTTTTTCCTCTTATACAGTGGCTAAGGTGAAAATTGAGAGCTAGTGAAACGGTCAACATTTTTCGGCCCCCCTTCCGTTATATGTGCCCCTACTGAGGCCCATATTTGCAAAAAAATTCCAGATAGTCGGACTGTTCGAGTTCCCTCTTGTACCCCTCCCCCCAACCCCCCTAACGCCCTTAAAACATATTTGCACCTAGAAATTGCATAGAATCAATGAAAATATAGTTTCAATATTTTTATCGTTGGGCCTAAGGGGGGGCCCGGGCCTCCTGGGCCCCCACCTGGATCCGCCACTGTGTACGCGCATCTAAAATAATTTAAGAAGTACATAACGTTTAATTTTATTGATTTAATTTTAAAGTTGAAGATTTTAAATCCTACTATAAATTATTAAATTTCAAATACTATATCTAAACAGATCACTTACGAAATTGCACCAGCATGAAATCTACAGGACCAATGAATACGATGAATATTCATGCATACGTTGTAGGGAAAGGAATTATGCGGGTTAAATGTTCCCTGGAGACGCATCGTTTACAAACAGGCCGCCGCCTCTCAAGACGCTTCTATTCGTATGAAGGCAATTATTATATGACCCTAGGGGGTCTTTCAGGGTTCCCATCATAAAACATATTGCCCAGTGAATATATTGAGCATCTTCCGGATTATACTAAAGCTACAGGATCACATGGATAGCTGATTCCTTGCCGTTGAAATCTGCAACGTTCATGTTTCTAATGAATTGGACAGCTCCATATGATGATACCTAGAACAGATAAGATCCAGAGCGCATACATCAGATCCGTTCTATAGCGATAACATCATATCTATAAAAAATCAAAATCTATCAATTTAATTGGTAGGGCCTGAATAGGGCACCGGTTTGAACGCCAGTCATATAACTTCTCATACTTAAACGACATTAAATGTAGCCGTCACTTTGGTTTGTCGACTACACAGAGACACATCTAAAGTCAACTATATATTTTATTTTCAGAGATATAACTCAGTGTATTGGTATCTGAGATCTAAATTAAGTGCATAGATAGACCGTTAATTGCATGTCACGTAAATGACGCCTAATAATACACAGTGGAAGATCATAGGAAATCCGATTCGGCAGCTCCATTTTCACAAGCTAAAGTCTACATCGTGGTATGGTAAAAGTTTTTTATTTAAGATTGATAACTTATTACTCTTACGGAGCGTGAACAGTACCGGAATTAGGCCTGAAGCACTTGTGCAAGGGGCCCCGAAAAATCTTAACACAACTCTAACCGGTAACCCCAACCGCCTGGATTATATTTTACTAGATAACAAGTTAACCAGTCACTAACAGATACAAAATAATTATATTTATAATTTAAAAAGGGATGGCGCCAGGTGCAACAGACTGGGGGCCAAGTACATTTATGTGGGGGGATATTTTGAAATGTACGCCAAAATCTTTAGGGTACACCATGTTTAACTACATAATTAAACATACAATTTAGAAACATAATAGTGATTAATGATATAAATATTTAATTAATTCATTATACAGTTCAATATCAGTTTATTATATTTAAATTAATTTACTTTGGACACCTTTCGGCTAGATTTTAGCCAGGTAATATTCAGTCATAAGTGAAATTTCTATAGCAAGTTAATAGTAATTGTATTCTGAGCATTTAGATAGAAAACTTCTATAGAGGGAATCATGGCCTCTATGAATTCTACTACATTGATGCTCAGAATACAATAGGGAACACTTTTAGATTGGTGTCAAATTTCAAGCATGTGGCAACAATTATAAGGTGACTATTTACAACTAATGTTTTATATGTGCTAACTTGAATTTAACTTGCATATGTCTAGCTGATCTGAAAGCTAGTGTGCATTTTACATTTTTTAACCTTTATGCGTATAGAGACTACTTTTCAATTCGTCAATTGAACGAAGTAAGCCACGTTGCGCGCGTTTAGTACTTTGTAGGCGACCACTTTGAAAGACCCGAGTGTTAACAACTTTGAATTAAAAAAATCCCGAGGGTGTTGCAACTTGGAAGGTTATTTTTAAATCCTCATCAACTGTAATCGAAGCGCCAACAAAAGGCAACAATTACTAATAACCATGCATGGAGGAGAAAAGGAGAAAATTACAACCAAGAAAGGAAATTTGTAAACACATCCGGTTGTCATGTGCGTAACTATATGGAATATTAAAAAAAGATAGGAAGTTTTCTCAGGGAATGACGCCCCTCCTCAGTGAATGTTAGTCGAACCTGAGGAACGCATAGGGGCCCACCTCTTCATAAGCAAATTTCCAAGAATAATGGTATATCATGTTAGATGATTTAAAGATCCACTCGTATGTGGACATCAAGAGAAACAGGAATATAGAAAAGAGTGGAGGTGCTACACACCATGGATTTGCCAGTGGGCACTGCACTAAGAGACGTCCCAGACATTGCCTTATGAAGAGGAACCGAAAGATAAATTCTTATTGATTGATATATATACGTGTGTGTGTATATATATATATATATATATATATATATATATATATATATATATATATATATATATATATAATATAATATAATATAGAAGTGTTATAGTCAGTTTCGGATCCATGGGGTTGGGTCAAAGTGGCCATGCCCCCCCCCGTAATTTCTATGCTAACTTTTATAACTTTGTTACCTAAGACCGTAAACTGCACGTGTCGTAAGAAGCGACTGTACAAGAACTGAGAAAAGCAATTGGAAACCACCTCAGAAGCCAGATTAATCCCGAACTATAGACTACTTTAATGTGTGAATAAGGCATAGCCTTTAGTGAAATGATTAAAACTTTGATCGATAGAGTGCTCTTTATGAAGCGAGAAAAGCAGTGCAAGAGTAGGAATAATTATGCACCTTAGAGTTCTAAGATAAAAGTTTGATAAGATTAGATGCGCTATTAGCGAGAGATTGTCAAAGTGTCGCTGCGTGGAGAACATTAGCGGAGCTGACAACATGAGATGTTGATGTATGATTATTAGAGTCGTCGTACATCAGACATCGCTAGGCACAGCACTTTATTCCGATCATTCGTCAAATACCGACACGTTCACAGAGCCTATAGATCCAAAGTGCACATTAAGTAAAGTCGCTCCACAAATAAAAATAAAACACGCAAGGTTACTGCAGTGAGTAACATTACTACATTCGACTATAATAATTGAGGAAAAAATTAAAAATGAAATATTTTAAAATGATTCCTTCATATTAAGGCCATAACTCTTAAATCTAAAAAAGGCATTTATAAATAAGTCTCTTCTTACTGTCAACTATTAGTGATTTTAGTTGCCTTTTCGAATTTATTTCGATCATTTGATAACTGACTATTCTAAAAGGCTATAGCATTGTTAAATTTTATTTTTATTAATCGACAGATTATTACTGACAAGTAATAAAAGAAATTGAAACCTTCACGAACTAATCCGCAACCGGTAACCTACCGCATATGTCACCGCCTTAGGCATGATCGATTAGATCTAAACTAACAGCTAGTTGTAATATATCTAAAAATTTGGTACTCTAAATGTTCCTGAGTGTGAACCAAGAAACTTAAGAATAGATCAACCGCAAACTGTACCGGCACCTGTTTCGTAAGAACAGACTAACACAAAAACTGACTATGACATCTGCCATACAATCAGAGGAGATGCTCATCTAGGTCAAGGCCAAAGACGAGGAAGAGCCTTGACCTTGTGATGGGATCAACCTGCATGACCTGACGAGATCGGTGTTCAGTAGAAACCTATAAACTACATGTCCATACTATTACAGCGTTTGGGGAATTTAGTTGAAGCTACAACGCTGGTCAATATATTCAAACATCAAATTTCTAGGCATCATTGTATATATTTTGATTCAGTTACAAATAAATGATCATGGTTCTCTCTCTCTCTCTCTCTCTCTTTCATTGGTAATTTGTTTATAATTGTCAACTGCAAACAATAAACTGCCTAATGCTTAATCTACACTGAGTTCCTTTCGTATCGTTATTGGACGACGACAACAATATAAAGGCGCAGTGTTTTACAACTTATAGACGAATACGCGAGAAAACGTAGAGTACTTCATCGGCACAGTTTTTATTACACAAAAGCACAACTGCACATTTTATATACAGTATTTCTTCAATTTCACAATGCTTACGAAATTACATAACACGTAGATTCAATACATTGCACGTAACTAGGAGCCGCACACTTTCTCCTCCGTCTTTCTCTTGTTCGCTTTCCTTGTCTCCTCTCTATATATAATCAGTTTAAAACAAGAAATAGGATTACATTTGAAATCTTATTTCTTGTTTAATGATAATATAATAAAATTTGTACAAGTTACGGTCTAATAAATTTTTATTGAGTACACAGAAAACACCTCCATTTTTAATTAAAAATTTCTTAATTATCAACAAATAAGTAAACTTTTCACATAAGTAAATAAAAAAGCCCACACTCAAAGCTGCTTACAAGTATTTCAATATTAATATTCCGTTTTTTACATTATACTGCACTTAAATTTTTTTAAATGAAGTACGCGACAATAGCAAAAACGTGTATGTCTAGTAGATTGGGCAAAAAATTGTCAATTGAATCAGTCGACAGCTGCAGGTATTCGTAACAGGCGACTACGCATATATGCAGTGATAGGACTGGCGGCAGTGCGTTAAGATATGTGAAAGAAGGTTTAATTAGTAGTAAAATTTTTAACGGGGTCTAGTAGCTACACCGGTTGTGATCTTTTCCGCTTAGCACTAGTTCACTTAGTCTTATTGGGATACATTGCATACACCGACGTCTGTTATATACCATACTGATCGAATTGATGAAAGAACCTAAAAATACAACTATACAGTGTTATCAAATCAACCATGACAAACCATAATAATTAGTGAATTAATTACGCGTCCTACAGTGCCTACACAACAGCATATATACATATAGATAAATCTCTTAATAGCAAATAAGTCAAAACAAACAGAGATAAACATTAACTTACTTTATACAGATGCAGCATGATGCAACCATTAACAGAATAACATCGACTGTCGATACCGAACAAAGTACTGGCTTTAATCTTAATTAGAGACAGCTTTATTTTAAAAATTGCGATTTCTCTACATGATTTGTTATCACGCCTAGTCGTATACAGTCTTGGGATTCATAAGCCTTATTCAATGCAATCCATCTCGTGGGATCTACAATACTACACAGTCCAGATAAATTGTTACATGTAAAATGCGGTAATATAAAAAATGCGTCTCCCTCTTTATAACAGCTTTGCAACAATTTAATGTGTAATCTTAATCATGAATCCTTACAGTGGCATGATCAAATCGAAAATAACATATTTTATATTTTAATTATATCATAATTAATCAATATATACCTCAATCAATATAGCGACTTAGACACGATGTTCATTTCAGTACCAATGATCGGCATTTTCAAAATAATTACAGAGATATAAGAAACCTCAACTTTTAATAATTAGTTATGAGACAGAAAAATATCATGCCCATAAGTACTGTTGTGTGCATTTCTCAAGTATAACCTGTACGGATTACTAATGATATTTATGTGTTTATTGCATACTTCTTGAAATGCAGTCTATTATTTTCTTTATATTTTCTTTGATGCGTATTTGTGTTCTTTTTCTGTTCTTAAGTGTTTTAGTAGTAGCCCAAGTGGCGAAATAAAGATGTGTTTATATATATATATATATATATATATATATATATATTAATCTATTATATATATATATATATATATACATGTATATATATATACACATGTAATATATATATATATATATATATATATATATATATATATATATATATATACATATATATATATATATATATATATCTGTATGTGCGCCATGGTTTTCCACACTAATATAATAATACAGTCAATCTGAACTAATGTGTTAAGGTCAGATTATAAATTCAGTTTAACCGGTGCAACTGTTAACAGACCAGATATACGATGTCTTAAGAAAATTTGCGTCTGAAGTGTAACAAATAATTCACTTCTGTCTAGTGAAAGAGAACATCAGTATCTGCACATCCCAATAATGGCGTAGATCAGCGTCCATTGTGCTGCCAGAAAACCTCAACAAATCTTAAAACAACAATTGTTAATATATTACTTTCAAAAGTCTATTAAAATCACTATAAATTGTGTTCATTATTTTTCTTCTCGTTAACTAATACTTTTGCGAGTCTTAATTGTTGCATCAGCCAGTCCAAATGAGATTTTTATTTAAACTATGTTTTCAACATGAAAGTTATATCCCTTGTTTTTACTAAGTGCAAACATATTCCTGAAATCCCTTTTTGTTTTCATGAAGTTCCTTCGTTTAACATGTTGATTATGGAGTTCGAAGTTTGATTTAAAAAGTCTCATTTTAATCCTAAGATTATCAGAAGGGCTACTCCTGAGTGCTATCCAACACAATGAACCTGTACAACTTAATAGTTCCATAGCAAGTTTACTATCAAAATAAGCTCTTAATTCAGCATAACAAACTAATATGAATCTCTACATCTGGTAGATGAAATTCAGTACAAAACAGTCTCGCCCATTTAACAACACCAATTTGCATCTATCTTACGCATAATATAGACCAGTGAATCTAGAGTTATCAAAAATCTCAATTACGCGCAACATTTGCCATACCTTACAAACTAAGTTCAGACAGTTTTATAAAAAGATCACAAGATACAGATAGTCAATCATAAAGTATTCGACAAATTGGTTTAATTAGGTTACACTATTGATGTTTCAGTTAGCCAAGGTTTGACAATCATAATTCAAAAATTTAAATAACTTTTCAAAGAAAATGAAATTGTAAAAATAACAAATAATAAGAATTAATTACAATAACATTTAAATAAATAAAAACTTCTTAAGAAAAGCAATAGTGCTAGAAATTATATGTTCCTACTCAGTAGCAAATTTAAATAATTTTAGGTAAAATAAGGGAGACTGAGGATTTGTTTATTACCTTTTCTGAAAAAGGGCCTACAAAACTTAGAAAGGTCGAAACACTAGTCTCTCTCTAGATACATATACTAATTTTGTTAAGCGAAATAATTTTTGTGTTCGCTTAAAATTAGAATAATACTTTCATATTTATCATAATTATTAATCTTCAATGGGCGCGAATGTGATTATACCACCACATTATTAAAGAAATATCACAGATAAATTCAATGTTGTTGCTGTACAGAAAACGAGGAATCCGTATCTCTCAGAAACCTGTACGTTTTCACATCAATTTTTGTCTTAATTTACTTCTTTATTACAACTCGGTCAATTGGGTCCTTTTAATGTTAAGAAGAAGAAGAAGAAAATATGTTTAATTACACAAAGTTAATTATTTTAAGGTAACGTAAGCACAGATATGTAGCTGTTTTATCACACACACAGAGAGGCCAGAGTCGTAGGTGGTCTGGTTTTATACGACCCAGTCCTCTGAAATAACATTTTATTGGTTTCTGCATTAAACTTTTGAACTTTATAGAACATAAAGAAGGTTCGGGATTTGTTATTAACTTGAATATCTAAAATCAAAGCCTACCCTTACTAATAGTGCACATAGTGGCTGGAGCCAGTGGCAATGTCGGTAGGTTACTCGACCGAGGATCAGTATGTGCAGGGTTCAAATCCTGGGCTCGACCGTCACTGACATCGCTTTTGAGTGAGGAAACTGACTTAGCAATAGCTTTACCATTAGCTTTAGCTTTACATTGTAAGTCAGAGAATTCGAGAATCAGCTCATTTGAGAAGTTTGATATTAATGATATGTCATAAACAAAACAGAGATTTACAAGCGACGGAAAATTTAATTTATTAGTAACTTACTACTTTATAGTTTTATTGAACCTTACTATTTAATAAACAAAGCCCAAATGAAATTCTAAAAGTAAAAATAAATTTGCAGCAATAACTTTTTTCAAATCGATGATACTGGGTTGGTATAATACTCAAGAAATAAAATTAAAACATCATTGTATATTGCCACAAAATAATAATGACAAAAAACTTCTGAAGTCTTAAATACACTACAATAATTTACGTGTATAAACCACTTGTAACGATCAACTCTTAAATCATACCGACACAATGTATATACTGCACTGAGTCTTTCAAAAGTCACCAACATGCCTGTAAATAGTTCAATTTAATGTTTTATATAAGCATAAAATCACACTACCGCACACAAAAAAGGTCAAGGAAATGACCTTTCCAGATTCAACTCGGGGGCCACAGGGGGGTCAGATCCCCAACAGTCTATCCTGGATTTCTGAATACCGTTAAAAATTGTATGTTTATTTCTTGTCTCTGCGATATAGAATATCCTTCAACATTAGAATTATATTATTCTCGCTCTCTCTTTCTTTCTCTCTCTCGGCCCACAGCCTACTGGCAGGTTCATGGTATATAACGCCTCCATTCTTCTCTGTCTTCCGCTTTCCTCTTCATGTCCACATATAAATTGGTCTTTATTTCATCATACATTCTTAATCTTGGTCTGCCTCTGCTTCTCTTTCCTTCCATTAATAGACCTTCCTCTATTAGAACGTGTCCTATCCAACTCTTCTTCCTTTTTCTTAAGGCAACTGTCTATCTGTACCAACTCTCTCCAGATCTTTTTCATTTGTAACCTTTTGAGTCACGCTAATTTTCATTCTTCTCTATATCCACATTACCAATGCGTCTAGTTTCCTGATATCTTCTTTCTCTTAAATAATTTTTATATTGACCTTATTATGATATTATATAATAATACTGTTATAACATAATAATAATACAATATTATATTATATATTTCCCGCGTTGTGTCTGGGATGCTCCAAATAGAACAATCGTAAACAGCTCGTGTCGTAAGAGACGACTGAGCAAGAACTGAGGAAGGCGACGGAAAACCACCTCAGAAGCCATATTATACTCCAGATAAAGGCTACATTCAAGTGTGGGAAAGGCATAGCCCTTTGTGAAGTGATTAACTCGTTGATCGACTGAGTGCTCTTCATGGAGCATGAAAAGCTGCATATGAATAGGATTATGTAACTTGGACCTGCCACTTGGCAGATCGCGAGAGAGAGAGATAGATTATAATTATAATACGGTATTATAATTACAATAAAATAAAACTATTACTTATAATTATAATTATTTTGCAGACTATTATAAGGCCAGAACTGAAGGCAATTATTACCTGCGTTTTGTAAGTTCTACTTCGTAACGTTGCAAACAACACATTACGTGGACTCAAACGTTTCGATGCTGGTAAACTTTCTGTAGCCTCGACTTGTCGACGACTTGTCACAAGAATGCATGTCTATAACCAATTACATCTTGTATAGTCAGACCCACGCATATGTGGAATTGAAGAGGAAAGCGGAAGACAGAGAAGAGTGGAGCCGTTATATTCCAAGGACCTGCCAG
>CAJHZI010000213.1:862500-878634 GCA_905160935.1 Enchytraeus crypticus | reverse complement strand
CCTACCGGTACCGAAAAAAAGTGCAGAATTCCTTGGCTCCCCTAACCAGTTAGTAGGTCTACCTGTACCGAAAAAACGTGTAGAATTCCTTGATACCCCTAACCAACTAGTAGGTCTACCTGTACCGAAAAAACGTGTAGAATTCCTTGATACCCATAACCAACTAGTAGGTCTACCCGTCCCGAAAAGGCGTGTTGAATTACTTGGTTCTCCGAACCAGTTGGTAGGCCTACCAGTACCGAAAAGACAAGCTGAGTTACTCGATGATCTTGAGAAGTTAGCATCACCCATTATTGCCAAGGAACATCAAGAATCGATACCTAATAAGCATGCAGTGGCACTCGATACACTCGAAGATCTCGATACCCGTTCAAATGAAGAACCTCTCGCTATGATTTTAGTATCAAAACAACGGATCCCAAAAATTAGCAGACCCTTCGGCCTACCTAAAGGAAGACCGTCACCTTTTGGAAACCGGGAAGAAAATAATCCTAATACTTAGCACTGGTGCAAAGTGGCAGTAATGATAGTTCGTTGAATGCGAAGCGTTCATTTATCATCATGTCTATAGTACTGTGCCTAAAACATTAGAGATAATAATTACAGGACAGTAGGACTACATACAAATTACATGTAGACCGACGTTAACTGAGTACTCCAACGAGACATCAATTAAATTTTAGTTATTTACTAATTTTACTATAAAATAAAGAAAAATAAAATTGATGGCAAAGATTTTAATTGCTTTATTTATTTTTTTATTATGTAACATTCTCTTCTTTCAGTATATTAATCAGCATGATATGAAGTTATTAAAGAATAGCTTTAAAGCATAGGCTATCACTCTATTAGTGGAGTTTTATATTTAACAATTTCAAATTGTTTTTTAGAGTACTGAATACCAAAATAAACGATTCATAATGATATAACTAATATTAGTCGTTTCATTTGCTTGCAGCTATTTCCCTATTTATCTAATCCATTAAGTTGAGATAACAAATTAGTGTCATATTTAATCAATCAATTGCAAACTTAGTGGCCAAATGAGTTACAAAAATTTTGCAACTATTTGTTCAGGTTCTTGAAAACTCTGCTTGTGTTTTTATTACAGCTGTGATGTGAAGATTTACTATAACTCTCTCTCTCTCTCTCTCTGTAGCGCTAATTCTGCCAAATTGCAGATCTATAGTACATTTTTTTATTTACAAACTGCTTTCAAGCTCCATATAGAACACTCAATCGATCAACAAAGTTAAATCCTTCACAGAAGGCTAAGCCTTTTCTACACTTTGACGCATCTTATAACTTGAAAATGATGGCTTACTAGGTAAAATGTTTGCTACCTTTCACATTACTTGTTTAGTCGCTTCATACAACACGTGAAGATTATAGTTGGTGTATTATTCAGTGGACCGAACACAACAAAGTTAATAATACAAACAACAGATATAGAAATCAAAACACTCTGAATATTTCTCTATTTGTAAGACTATGCACAAAACTCACACATTAATCCAATAAACATAGCAAATAAGCATATTTATAACTTTAGAGCGACGATTAGTCCGCTCACTTTATCCCCCATAGTACGAGAATACGCTAGAGTAGGAGCAGCAAAAGAGCGACTAACAGCATTCTTCATTCTTTGTCTTCATTATCAATGAAAATACAATCTCCAAAATATAAATATAACGGAATTGTGCAATTAATTGTTGATATCTAAACACCTAGATGGTAAGATATGATACACAAATGGTAAATATGTAACAGTTGTATTGTTATTCAGAACAATCTTAATGCAAAGTATGATAAATTTTTTTAACCAAACTATAATTGAATTATACATATCTTCTTCTTCAGTGCACTGCTAAGTGGCAGGTTCAAGGTACATATTCATACTCAAAGTCTGTTTTCTAGCTCCATAAGACCACTCCTTAGATCAACAAGTTAATCCCTTCACAAAGTCTATGCTATATCCATACCTTATGTAGCTTATACCTTAGGAAAAGTATAGCTTCAGAGGTGGTTTCATGTTGCCTTCCTCAGTTGAATGCAATAATTACCATTTAATCAATGTATATATATATATATATATATATATATATATATATATATATATATATATATATAACCCTTATATCCATGTATATCCATTTTATACATGTATATTTTAATAAATGTATACAGAATCGAATTAAGACCCCATCCAAAATATTACAGTATAATCCATATATTTACAGAAGTAAAGATAACTCTAAAGACATATATCACAGCAAACAGTTACCAGAGTCAAAACTGCAATGATACACAAACGAAGGCACAATATGCACAGCTAGTAGGCCTACAAACCTATTATGCCTAAAGCTGATAATTCTTTCAGCTGAAATGCCAGTAAATCACTCACAGCAAATGCAGAAGCGCAGCTATTAACCATGACATGTTTAATGTAAGACTGTCTTATCTCGTAAAACAATTTTTCAGGAGAAACTTTTTGTAAATTTACAATCATGTAATGGACAGAAAAGTTTTAAACTTTGCCAATGATATCAGCTACTGTCCACTGACATGTATAGTTTGTTTTTATGTAGAATTTATGAATTTAAAACGAAGTCTAATACCATCAACATAATGAAACTTCTTAATCACATAAGATAATAAAAACTATCTGCAAAATATATTTATATACAAATTATTGATTTTTAATTCCTATATTATAACGAATTGTTGGTCAAATAGGGGTGCCATAGATCAAGGCGCAATGAAAAGACACTTCTAACAATGCGAAATGTTAAAATGGTCAAAAATTGAGCTATAACAGTCTTGTGCTAAGCTGAAAAATTTATTATTGTATACTAGTACAATAATATATGTATACCAGTACTATATACATTATATATATATATATATATATATATATATATATATATACATATATATATATATATACATATATAGTACTTAATTATATAATTATAATTTATTAAGTTTTTATATATGTTCATAGAATCCACAAATAAACACATAGCCGTGTACATGTATATTGCATATTGTTCACACAGCATACAAGCTCAGTACCTGTGTACAACCAATTAAGTATTGCACTCTCAGCCTCTCTCTCATGCTGTATCTCTCTCTCTCTCTCTCTCTCATGCTGTATCTCTCTCTCTCTCATACTGTATCTCACTCTAATCTTCTTCAGATCTAGCTATCTAGTTCATTACGGATTACCATCTAGATAAATGTGATTTCTCATTTAGGAATATATAATTGAGCCATATCTAAAATTAAGTATTTCCCTATAGCCTATAAAATAGATATTCGTAAATTGATTTTCCGTAAAATTAAATAGTAGCTGAGTACAGTACCAAATGTAGAACTGAAAGCACTACTTGGTGTAGTACTGAGCACAGTACTGAGTGCAGTACTAAGTGCAATACTGAGCACAGTATTGAGTGCACTAAATAGTGTAGTACTAAGTGCAGTACTAAGCACAGTACAGAGTGCAGTACTGAGTGCAGTACTTAGTGTAGTACTAAGTGTAGTACTAAGTGTAGTACTAAGTGCAGTAGGCTACTAAGCACAGTACTGAGTGCACTACATAGTTTAGTACTAAGCAAAGTACAGAGTGCAGTACTGAGCGCACTACTTAGTGTAGTACTAAGAACAGTACTAAGCACAGTACTGAATACAGTACTGAGTACAGTACTGAGTACAGTACTCAGTGTAGTACTATTTGCAGTTCTGAGTTAAGTACTGAACTTGTATCAAATTATATTACTCCAGTTTTCGTTGGACTATCCTGAAATTAACTTAAAGCAAGTTGGACAAAGAAAATTTAAATTTGAATTTGTTTAATATAATAATTAGTGTACTAGTGTGATGAAAGAACAGAGGAGAAAAATTGTTTAAAAGAACTCACAGAATATGAGAAACACAAAAATAAGAGAAACACAAAAATAAGACAAAGCATAAAATATAACAATTAATTATGAAAGAAACAATAAGTAAATGATATATTATAACCTTCAGCATTATGAAAAACCTTTTATTTTCAAGGCATTAATTAAATTTTACAAGTTCTAGGTCTCAAGAATCAATAATAATAATAATAATAATAATAACAATAATAATAATAATAATAATAAGTACATTTATATACGTGCTGCTTTGAGCAACATGCCACAGTAGCAATACAAGTGCAATTAATTGTATGCTAGATCAAATAGAAAAGTTTTGAGTTTATTTTGGAAGCTATAAAGGTATAGATCTGACTGCCGCAGATAATAATAATAAATAATAGTAATAATAATAATAATGGTTTAAGGTCCAAAGCTAATACAAGGATGATGTCAGGGAGATACTATAAAAAGATACCTTAAAATACTATTTCATCAACAGAATATGACCACGTCAACTTCTACTGCAAACCAACTAATCTAAACATTACAATCAAGCAATTTCACAAAAAAGTGAATTACGAGAGAACAGCAGAATGAGATAGGGCACATATTTAAATGCGTCAAAGCATCGAATCTTAGACATCTTGTGCTATAAAGAAAGTAATGGCGACTTGTCCTTCTATGGAATGTTAGCTTTCACATAGCTTCATCTTTCTTTCATTTTTTAAATGAGCAGCACTGCTAATATCAAAAATATTGACGTACCAATCGAGCTCAGGAAATAACTCAATGAATTAGGCAAACACTTTATTACGTTATAAACAAAGAATGACCAATATTAGTAAATGATTGAATCATGAGCATCTTCCCTTTAATCCCAGTTTAATTAGGGTCGGGATAAGAATAGACCCTCTCCACTCTTCTTTGTCAATCCTCTATTTTTCCATTCGTTTGAAACAATTATGTAGCAATTTCTGGAGCCTAGGCGCTCACCAACCGAATGCCCTTTCTAACGTTGGTTTGGATCATAGTGCTTTAGTAGTTTTCTACGACATGTGAAGTCATCTGTTGGTCTATTCTTCAAACAACCCGGACACAACACGGGGAATTAATAACTAATTGAATAATTGCGAAAAATTACAAGACTATTAAAACAGATTTTAATTATCTACTGTTTACGTATTACATGCAGAGTAATATTAAGAAGACATTTGAAGCAGAAATTTCCTAAAGCAGTAAATCAAATACACCCATTTAGGGGGTAGAAGATGGAAGAGCCTGATGAAAAGAACAAGAGAATACTCATGACAAGCGATAATGGATGATTATATAATGCAGCTTTACATATAGACATGAAGTTATGGAAAGCAGTTAGAGTAAAATTGACTGTTAAAGAATAATTTCAGGGCTTGAAACCCCAGTTGGCAGTCCACAAAGAAAGTGAGAGATGTAGATAGAGATAGACAGAAGAAAGAGAGAGAGAGAGAGGCAGAGAGAGAGAGAGAGAAAAAAAAAAACGACATATTACCTGTAACAGTCTCGCATAAATTTATGGACTAATAAAAGTGCACAAAAGACAATTATTCTGGAAAGAGTGAATATAGAAGGTAGGCAATTACAGCATATGATTAATCAGAAGTATCACAAAAACACGAAATCAAACCTATACAATAAAATCCTCAAACAACTCCATTAATTTTTCTAAGATTAAAAACTTATATATATTTAAACTGCATCTAACATTTCAATCAAAAACAAAAGACAATTAATTAATCCTTAAAACTTAAACTTATTGCATCTACAAAAAACTAGACAAAATTTGAGTTTTAGTAAAACAGCGCCTCCATAAAATTTGCAGAAATAACTTTTACCATAGCATAACATAGCAAGTCCTGATAGGATATAGTAACAGCATGGAGCTTGCCGATAGTATATTATACAAATATTGTTCACTATTTACATCAAATTTCATATTCTAACTCACAAGGAATTAATATTTTATGTCATGCCTATAGCAATTACACGTGAATGTAACACTATAAGAAGATAATACGGTTAACAAATTTTTCAACACAAACTTTAGAGCACCTATCGGCTACATAAACAGTCGATAAAATAAATCTAATGTGGCATACAAATTTGACAATTCATAGACTCTTTTGAGCCCCTGTCTTCTCAATTACTACGATCCAGAACTTGCTTAGTAAACATCAAGCGTGATATCACCGATTAATGCCTACATTATATAGCAGACAGAGGTGAAAATATCCAGCGAAATCGCAATTTAAGGCTATGCAGGATTAAATTGTGACACAAATCAAATTAATGTACGCGAAAGTAACATCTGTGCAGAGGTTAGATAGACTGCACGTACATCAAGGCAGCATTAAACTATGGCCATCTGGTGAATGCTACCAGTAGTAGAACGATGTATTAACAAACAGTCGCCCCTCGCTGTCTCTCAGATGTTCCACTGGATAACTACATGTCTTCTGCACAGGCCTCCTGCTATGAACGCCCTCGTAGAATGACTTGAGTTCTGACGTGGGTATGTGGCGAAATGTGAAGCCATTCTGTAAAATATAGAAGAGTATTTATAGGTAGAATAGAACAAGTCATTTGAGAGGCAGACACTCATAACTATGAATTTCTGTTAAAAACTGACTGTCAGCACTAAAATAAATGCAAAAGACAAAATAACAAAGTATACAAGCAATAGGTATTAATAAATTTAAAAAGTTTAAATTTACATAGAACAATCCTATATCAAATTAGCATAAAAACCAAACCAATATTTAAAAAATGTGTAACGTCAATTTCTGTCTCAAGAGTATATCACTGAGAGTCAGAACAGAGCCCACAGATCAACAGTAGCTAACTGACATACTATAGACTCAGCCTAAAATATAAGAAAAATAATATTGACCTGTGTAGATATTTAAGCGGCTGTATATTTTAGTGTTTTTAAATTATTTTCGTAAATAGATTTTTATTGTATGATTTTATGCTAATGTGTACGAGTATTGTAAAGCATGTAGAAATATGCTGGATTGATCGAATGACTTGAATTGCTGTAAGATTTTAACTACTTTATTATGGTTTATTTTGGATATATTCGTTTAGGGCACATGTCAGTGCTTTCGTGGCCTTTGTGTCCTTTTTCACTTTATCTCATGTCTTGCTTGCGTGTGATGTAACCTAAAGTGAAATAAATATGATTCAATTCAATTCAATTCAAAGAACCATGCGCAATGAAATGCAAATCATAGTTAAGCAATTTTCTCCTATGAGAATGGAAAGAGAGATCGAAAATCATAGATATATTAAATATTATTAATACTGCAAAGTGAGACACTATTTGTACGATTCCTGTGGTGTGTCCATTCCCACGTAGTGTCCAGGACACTTAAGAATATACCAACCATTAACTGCACATGTCATAAGAGGTGACAAAGCAAAAACTTAAGAAGACAAGAAGAAACCACCTCAGAAGCCATATTTTTCCCAAGCTATACGCAACATAATTTCAAATGGTCACAGTATAAAATATGATGAGAAATGCGAGACCAAAATATGCAGTAAGATTGCATAGATAACTGAGTCCCTCGGTAATAGGAAAGAACTTTTAACAAAAAGTCCATTTAATGAAAGCCAGAGATATGGTGTGAATAGTGTGACAACGACGCCAAAGACCACGCTATTATATGATATTAAACATGGACTTTAAGGACGGAGGATTTCAGAAAACCAGAAGCATTGCAAAATGTAGATACAGAGAAAAATAGAAAAATTCAGCTGGACCCAAAAAGTTATTAATGAAGAAATCCTGGAGGGATTTTCTACATATAGACAGTTAATAAGGGCAATAAATCATTAATTTATAGGTGGACATGAAGTGGAAAACAGAAGACAGAGAAAAGTGGAGGCGTTAAAGGCCATGGACCTGCCAGTAGGCAGTACACTAATTGAAAGAAATAGACTACATAGTATGGATAAAGCATAGCCTTTACTGAAAGGATTAACTTGTTGATCTACGGAGTACTCTTTATGGAGCACTATTCATGAAGCGTGAAAGCAGACTCTGAGCATGAACATGTGCTATGGATCTGGTACTTAGCAGAACACTAAAGAGAGAGAGAGAGAGTCAAATTAATCAGAGAGTAAATCTCAGTTCATCTATCACAAATGACTACCCTAGTCCTACAAATCATCAAGAAATTTTAGTTAGCAGTAATTTTTTAAAGTAGAGATTACTCAAGAGAACTACCAATAACTGGTCTCTCTATTAAAATGCTATGTTCAGTTATTATCAGATATATTCTCATAGAAACAGAGGAGGACAAAAACTTTAACTTCAATAGCAATGCAGGATTTACCTTGTAGTATATCTGCTGCCACATCATTAAAGAATGAGTTAGAAGAAGTACCCCCACACATGTGAATAGGAGAATTATGAGCACATGAAGTATCACATATTTATCTACCGGCACATCACTGAATCTATATGAAGACACAACAAACCATCACTCAATCGATCAATCCTGAGGTAAACTAGCCACAGATTAGCTGGTGCAAAATTGAACAAATTTCTATAAATATAGAAATAATAAATGATTCAATCAGAAAATATAATTAAGCCGTTGCTGCATCACTGCTGGTCATGTGATCCGGTCACTGCTCAAGTCATCGATGCAGTACTACTGGTAACGCATTGATTAACTGGCACTTCATTATATTGTTTGGTTGGGCTATGGGATAGCAACCTTGCCTGATAAGAAGGAGCTAGGAGGCCATCTATTCTAATCCCAAGTTGGACTGTCCCAGAAAATATTGCTCCTAGACAGTGAAGCTAAGAGAGCGTCAATCTACGCATTAAAGCTTCACCATAGTCCTATTTCTACATGTTTTTTTGCATTGAGCAAAAAAAACAGAATGTCATTATATTATTTAAATTTCAAATATAAAAATTTTACAAATTCCACAGTGTACCAGTAAGTTACTTTGTAAGTTACAAGTTTATAAGTAGTATTTTCATACATAAATATAATTTATTGGCTGTATTTAAGAAAAACAGGACAAAATTTTGTAAAATATGTATCACAGACACTACAACTGCAAAAAAAGTACTTGCTTAAAATTGTTACATAAATTATTTAAAATTCTACATAACGAACATACATTTTCCCTTTCTTTGCATTAGACTGAGCAGCAGATTCAGTGCACTCCGTTGTTTTCTTGACACTCCCATTCTGCGTTTCACTCTTTTCCTTCATCCTATAAAAACAGTTTAGTTATCGGAAATTGTAAGACCACAAAAGTGTCAAAATATAAGATTAAGATCTCTTGAGTAGGTACATATTAAAGTATAACTGCATCTAGAACAAATTATATATCTGAAAGTGCTGCCTTGTATATCTACTATTTCAAAGGTATGATTTAACAGAAGAACAAAAGAATACCACAACAATTTTAAAAACTGCTTTAATTGTATATTAATCATTTTAGTTGTTGCAATCTTGCTTACTTGATATATCATACATGTGTAAACTACACCTAATTAAATTCTTAGCAGAGATCCTGTATCATTGTACATCATGAAATGTAAGATAGCTTTGAAAGCTAACTAAAGATAATTTGTATCCTAAATATTTAAGCTCTACTTAAATTTGACTTCAGATTTAGATTAACAGAAATTAATAATAGAAGAACAATAGAGAGCAATATAGAATAACAGAGTAATAATAGAAATTATTATAGAATCATCATCATCATCCTCCCTTAAATCCCAATTTAAACATGGTCGGGATACGAATAGACTATTATCTATTCCTTTAAGTTTTTGTAGCAATTTCTGGAGCCTAGACGCTCACCAACCGAATGCCTTTCTGACATTGGTTTGGATCTACTTTTTATGTCACCTTCTACGACACGTGCATATTTACACATTTACACGGTTGCGATGAGAGTAATAATGGAATAACATAACAACACATGGGGTCAGGAAGCACAGATGCTTGTTTAAGGACAGCACATATTGGGAGACAAAGAACTTCTAATAGTGGGATCTGAAAGAGAAAAGTATGTCAACTTGTATAAAAGTGGAAATTCTAGGGTAACAGTGCAGGTTGACATCAGAAGGATGAATGTAAAACACTCTAAATATCAAAGAATATATTGGTTTGAAAGATGATGGTGCAAATTTTGGTACATCATAACTTTAGATCTAATCTTAATTAAATCTGAATCTAATCTAAAAGATAATATTTAGATTGTCCATTTATACCTTAATTCAATTTATGGCAACAACTATAAATCACTGTCCATTTATACCTTAATTCAATTTATGGCAACAACTATAAATCACTGTCCATTTATACCTTAATTCAATTTATGGCAACAACTATAAATCACTGTCCTTTTATACCTTAATTCAATTTATGGAAACAACTATAAATCACTGTCCTTTTATACCTGAATTCAATTTATGGAAACAACTATAAATCATTTTTGTACTAGTAGTTAAAAAGGTGTGAGCGTAGTGAAAGGCAAAGACTTAGCAAGCTAGATCATTTTATGACGTACGGTATTCGTGTATGATGTTAAAAGAAAAGCGGAGTATAAAACTATGTGGAGTTTAGAAACGTTTAACTTAGTTTTATAGCTTTATACAACTTAAATTTAACGTACTTAACACAATTTGTCGATTAGAGCTGGCATTCCGAATGAAGAGTGCAATCCAATTTACAACAAGTCTATGAATGATATGGAAGTTTTATTGCAATAGTTTAACTACTCCATAGGAAATTTCTGAAAAAATAAAACATATTTGAATTATTTAAAGTAAAAAATTCATATATCAAACAAAAGATATCAGGCAGACCTCGATTTCTGCAGAAAAATGTATATTTATTTGTATACCCAGGTCTCACGGGTCACATTTAATTTCAGTTTTAACACACAACAGTAGTTTAAAACTGTGGGTTATACCGCGGAGAAAATGTGAATAACTGCATTTACCATGCTTCATTCGAGATATAGCAAGTTAGCCAGTTGATCTCAAGGGTTCAGCTTGTTACTCCATTGATTAATGTTAGTAATGTGTTTAATATGTTAGTTTTTTTATGACAGAGAGAGAGAGAGAGAGTGAGAGAACGAGAACCATGATCCTTTATATGTAACTAGCTGGAGCCAGTGGCGATGTCGGTAAGATACTCGACTGCGGATCAGTATGTGCTCAAATCCTGGGCTCGCCCATCACTTACATCACTTTCGAGTGATGAAGAAACTGACGTTAAACTTACCAACTTTAACTGAGTCAAATTATGTACAATGCTTACACAACGAGACAGCAGACAAATAATAATATGAAGTAGCTGATTGGTAGATAAGCCTGAAGGACTGGGCTGTCAGTAGTTGATTTATATAATTTTGACATTAAAGTTCATGACCATACCCCATTTTATCATAAATGCAAGTTACAGCAGAGGCGTTGGTATTTCATATAGACGTGCAGCTAAAATGAGTTACTCTTTGATTATAGAAGTTAGTAAGTACAGGTATGAGTGAAACCAGTACGTAAACACAAACTTTTCGATTCTATACATGTCCTCTTTCAAACTCTTCAGGTAAGAGATTATCAAATAGGCATACGTAACATTAGATATTAGGTTTCGGCAAGACATGTAGATTGATGACTTCCGAAGGGCAAGAATTGTGGATGCAACAGTTCTGCAATTTTACTTTCATTCAACCATACAAAAACCTCAATTAGCAAGTGCCGATTCGGAGCTGATTTAAAATTTAAGTATTCATTTCTTCAAACTTTCTTCTTTTAATAATATTCTTAAACTAGACATTGAGGACTGGAAGCAAGTTAAACTGACACTGTAATTTATACGTATTGCTGTTAAAGTAATTAAGAAGTAGGCCAAATATAAGATGACTAAATAACAGTAGCAATAAATGTAGTGTTTATGTTAGGCCAACCCTAACCGTGAATCTTAAAACGATTAAGGTACGATTAAGTAGAACCAAGAAATCGCTCATCTTTTCTTGGGGTTTAACTCCACAAAAAATAAATGCATTATTAAATGCTAGAATAATTCGTTATCTATTAAATGACAACTTGATAACTAGTATTTCTTGTTTTATAATTAAGCCTAATATAATTTTTAATGAAGTCCTTGCTTTGATATTTCTAAACATACTTAATATTGGATCTCGACAGTTTTTTAACTCTAGACTTTTAGTCTAACCTAGTAGTAGTCATATTTCAAGTTTCCAAATCCCAAATTACTATCTATTCTTTTAACTATATAGCCAACCTTGCTATATATAGTTGTTTAACTACAAGGTAGAAGTAAAAAATGGATTGATTACCAAAAAGAGTTGATATGTAAAGCTTAACGTCAACAAACCTGAAGACCAGTACAATTATGGTAAAAGAAATACAACAACAATAATTCTCCCTCTCTCTCCCTTTCTCTCTCTCTCTTTCTCTCTCTCTCTTTCTCTCTCTCTCTCTCTCTCTTAGTGCACTGCCTGCTGGCAGGTCCATGGTATATAACTCCTCCACTTAGCTCTATCTTCCGTTTTCCACTTCATGTCCACATACGAGTGAATTTTTATATCATCCATACATTCCTTTTGATTTACTATTGTTATTGGAGGATTAATTTCTGCTTTGTCGAGGTGGGCCCCTATACCTTCCTCAGTTTAGACTAACATTTACTGGGCAGGGTCGTCATTCCCTGAGAATACATTCCTGTTTTATTATTATTATTATTATTATTATTATTATTGTTATTATTATTATTCTCTCTCTCTCTTAGTGCACTGCCTATTGGCAGGTCCATGGTATATAACACCTCCACTCTTCTCTGTCTTCCGCCTTCCTCTTCATTTCCACATAGGAGTGGGTCTTTAAAACATTTAATTTTGTCGTGATATAGGCCTACCATTATTTCTTGCGGGATATGCTTTTTGACGAGGTGGGCCCCCTATGCCTTCCTCAGCTTTGACTGACATTTACAGGGCAGGGGTGTAATTTCCTGAGAAAACTATCCTGTTTACCCGAATTATTATTATTATTATTTTATTATTATTATTATTATTATTATTATTATTATTATTTTATTATTATTATTATTATTATTATTTTTTTTTTTTTTTTTTTACCCCGGTGTAAAGAACCTGGGGTTTGATAAAAACGATTCAAGCAATACGTGCTGAATCGCCGCCCGGCTACTCGAGGTCATCAATCGGCTTAAAAGAATTGTTGAAGCAGACTGCATTAAATCTTTGCAAAGTCATGGAAAGCCTTTGCCAAAGAAAAGATGTCTCTCGCTTATCGCCGGTTTGCTCTGCAATAAGTCTGCCTATGCCATTAATAAAGTCAACTCCTTCGGGATTCATCGGGCCCATGGTTTCAATAGCCACCGGAACAACTTCATATCCTAAGGACAGATCACGGTATTTATCCAACTTCCTAGAGGCGGCATGAACAGCAGCACCACCGGCTGTGACTGAAGTCGTATTCAGGTAGGAGTTGCCATAGTGTCAATGACCGTGACGTCCCAAACGGCACATTTACCGTTGCACCAGGGCACTAAAGTCATGCCGTCCGGACGCTTGCCGTCTGATCTGGACAACCCACTTGGTTCCTTATAGGAAGGGATGCCTGCTCTCGAAAGTGCTCGCCATATTAATGTCATTTAAATTGTGATGGCGAGACATTCTACCTGAGCTTCGTTTGCAGGAGAGACCGTGGAGACCTAAGCGTCGACTTCATGACCGCAGGGGCACATGTGAGGCTCGCAAGTTTTAGCCCCTAAACGGAAACTAACAGCTACTCGAATCGCCTCATGTCTAAAAATAGCCCACAAGAAGCAACAGGGAGAGCGTGAAGCCAGTCGCTGCTTCTTTTAGTTGATACAGCTAGGAGTCGTGCTCTGTCTACTGCATTGGACTGGGATTCTAACAGACTGTTATAAATCCGATTCCACTATAGGACGGTCCCATGATTTCTGGCTACTGACTGAGGTAGAAGGTGGAGCACTGGAGGTGAGGCTTTTGGACCAAACTGACAACGCAACGTCAATGGAACTATCGGCAGAAAGGGAGCACTTATGAAGGATGGCGTCTTGCAACTGCCTCGTTCCCATCGCTGATGCCAAGAAGGCTGAAGGCGCGATATGGGAAACAAGACGAATTCCAAGACCACCCATGCTCACCGGTAGACTGGCTTGCTGCCACTGCAAATCAGACAAATCTGCGTTGATAACGGCGCACAAGCATTGCCTAAGAGCCTCGTCGTAGTCTAAAAGCCGCGGATTAGAGAAGCTCGGACTAGAGCGCAGAACGTGCATAAGTTTAGGTGCACTTAAAGAAAAGCGAAGGATTGTTAAAGCATCATGAGCGGCTAGCGACTTCAAGCGTGATGCTGTACGTTTGAGGTCTTCAAGGCGACTGGATAAAGCGGTGGTAGTAGCTTCTTCTCCAGAGAGTGGCGCGCCGAGTAGAGAACTATGGGATAGGCACATTGGCACAAATGATGACAAAACTGAGTTGCCCGGAGATTTGCAAACTGATGATATGACTTCGCACTTGGTACGATTCAACTGAAGCCCAAATTCTTGGCCTCTGTCGATGATAGTCCGTACATCATTTGCAATCGACGACTCGCAACCACCTAGAGTAATGTCATCTAGGTATCCCACCGTGAGATCGCTAGAGAGAGAAGTAAGGAGAGGGTGAATGGTCAGGCAAAACAGCATGGGCCCTAAGGGATCCCCTTGTTGGACTCCTTCCTGTGACTCAATGCACCAGTCTCCGAACTTCAACCACGAAGGGCTTGAGTAAGCTAGATGGCAGAAACTATACAGCTCTGGTATCCTGTGATGTATTTCGCTGAGCATTCGTGATCTACTCAAGCAATTAAAAGCATTACAGAAGTCTAGCTTTACCACGAAGTGATCAGCTGGCATTGACTCAGCGAAACGGCGAGTAGCGTGAACAGCTGCCTCACAGCCACCTGGAATACCAGCTCCAAGTTGAATTGGGCTCAAGTATTCGCTGAGAGCAGATACTGCATAGCGATTTGCGCATTTAGCGGCTAAACGACGCCAAGTGTAACCCACTGCAATGGGGCGAATGCCGCCAGATTTCTTATTGAGTGCGAAGAGTTTACCACCAAACAGCACCGGTTGGACCGCAGGGGGGCAAACACCTCTAAGAAGGAGATTCACGAAAGAAGTCAAAGCGGTCAAAAATGTCCCAGCCGACTCTCTACAAGTCACAAGCTCCAGAAGATGCTGAGGGCGAAGGCCATCAGGACCACCTGCTGAGCCTGCTGGAAAGCTACGTACAGCTTTGACAACATCCTGCTCTGAGACTTGAATAGGCGGAGTCTCCATTGAGTCCGTAAGGGGTGCCATTACACTGCTACTAGCTGCGGGTGGGTGCTTGGCCTTCAGGATATTGAAAGTGTTTAAACTGCATTGCGCTGGACTTTCGTCTGAACAGAGGATGCGCACAGCTGCCGAAACATTTCCATCTTCCATTTTGGACCTGACTGCTGAGGCACGGGAGTCATGAGAATGATGAGCTCTTTTAATTCTTTCTACGACCGGCTCAGTGGGAGCACTAGTACCTAGGCCCTCCAACCTTTTCTTAATTAACGAGCTTAGATTATGCCTTTTACCTGTGCGAGCAGGGACTTGCAAAACCGAAGATGCGAAAAGCAACAAATCTGACCAGTATGATATAACTGAGGGATCGCTTTCGATCTTACGGAAGGCATCAATCAAGGCTGCTGAACAAGCAGGTCTGGCTGATTTGGGAATGTGTTTTATTGTTGGTCGCGACAAGCAGGGATGTTCAAGAATGAGCGGCTGAGAGGAAAATGAATTGCGAGCTAAGTTAGCAGAATTGGGAGCAGCAGTGGGAGGAGAACTCTGTCTAGCCGAACCAGAGTCGCAGCTCCGATTCCTGATCTTATTCCTTATATCAGAAGCTGCAAGACCTGGTTGCGAAGCTGCCGCCTGTGCGGAGATCTGCAAGGGAGGTTGGTTGGAACCCGGGCAACGATTATCCAATGGGCCATGAAGATGGACCTTTCCGTCTCCCGAATGAAGCTGACGTTGAGCTAGACACACCGAACCGATTTATTATTATTATTATTATTACTATTATTATTATTATTATTAGGCCCATTATTATTGTTATTATTATTATT